>JASCZW010016025.1:0-19453 GCA_034211315.2 Aedes japonicus
GAAGGAACAAGTAAACTAAGCTTAAACATTGATAGCCAAAGCTCTAATGGAGAGATTTGTGTACATATTTTGAAAAACGGGTCACATTTACTGTGATTGTGAAAATTCAAATGTCAAATCGAATTTTATCAAATTTTAGCTCCCGTTCATCAAATCTGCACACTGGTTTGAAAATTAGGATGAGAAAAGTCTGATTCTCCAACTTTGTATCATTTCTGTAGTTATCCCCCAAACGCTTGTATGCAATATGGAAAAAAAACCTGATGAATTCATATTTTGTGAATAACTTGAGAATTACTGAAGGTATAAATGATGTTTTGATATCAAATTGTTCGTTAAGCTCCTGCACATCAAATTTGTGCTATGGTTTGAAAATTTGAATGAGAAAAGTCTTATCCTCCAACTTTTTCTTCACCTCATTTGGTGCTTTCGCAAAAAAATCAAAAGAAACCTTATTTTGTGAACATCTCGAGAAAACCTTGGTGTATCAATGATGCTTTTATGTCAAAATGTTCATTAAGCTTCCACATATCAAACCTGTACATTGGTTTGGTAATTAAACTGAGAAAAGTCTTATCCTCCAGCTTGCATACAACTTCTTCCGATACAAGTTCCGAGGCAAATCTGCCCCGGGGGGTGGAAATCGCCTCAAATCGTGAATTTGATGAAATTTGTAAGCACGAATGCACGTAATCAATAAAAACCCGACATGAAAATAAGAAATGAAGAGGAATAGTCCTTCTACATTTTCCAAATTAATTTTGACAGCCCAACTAATCAAATTTAGCATACCTAGCCTTAGTAAATCACCGAGGCTTAGATTTCTAACGAAGGAACAAGTAAACTAAGCCTAAACATTGATAGCCAAAGCTCTAATGGAGAGATTTGTGTACATATTTTGAAAAACGGGTCACATTTACTGTGATTGTGAAAATTCAAATGTCAAACCGAATTTTATCAAATTTTAGCTCCCGTTCATCAAATCTGCACACTGATTTAAAAATTAGGATGAGAAAAGTCTGATCCTCCAACTTTCTATCATTTCTGTAGTTATCCCCCAAACGCTTGTATGCAATATGGAAAAAAACCTGATGAATTCATATTTTGTGAATAACTTGAGAATTACTGAAGGTATCAATGATGTTTTGATATCAAATTGTTCGTTAAGCTCCTGCACATCAAATTTGTACTATGGTTTGAAAATTTGAATGAGAAAAGTCTTATCCCCCAACTTTTTCTTCACCTCATTTGGTGCTTTCGCAAAAAAAATCAAAAGAAACCTTATTTTGTGAACATCTCGAGAAAACCTTGGTATATCAATGATGCTTTTATGTCAAAATGTTCATTAAGCTTCCACATATCAAACCTGTACATTGGTTTGGCAATTAAACTGAGAAAAGTCTTATCCTCCAACTTGCATACAACTTCTTCCGATACAAGTTCCGAGGCAAATCTGCCCCGGGGGGTGGAAATCGCCTCAAATCGTGAATTTGATGAAATTTGTAAGCACGAATGCACGTAATCAATAAAAACCCGACATGAAAATAAGAAATGAAGAGGAATAGTCCTTCTACATTTTCCAAATTAATTTTGACAGCCCAACTAATCAAATTTAGCATACCTAGCCTTAGTAAATCACCGAGGCTTAGATTTCTAACGAAGGAACAAGTAAACTAAGCTTAAACATTGATAGCCAAAGCTCTAATGGAGAGATTTGTGTACATATTTTGAAAAACGGGTCACATTTACTGTGATTGTGAAAATTCAAATGTCAAACCGAATTTCATCAAATTTTAGCTCCCGTTCATCAAATCTGCACACTGGTTTGAAAATTAGGATGAGAAAAGTCTGATCCTCCAACTTTGTATCATTTCTGTAGTTATTCCCCAAACGCTTGTATGCAATTTGGAAAAAAACCTGATGAATTCATATTTTGTGAATAACTTGAGAATTACTGAAGGTATCAATGATGTTTTGATATCAAATTGTTCGTTAAGCTCCTGCACATCAAATTTGTACTATGGTTTGAAAATTTGAATGAGACAAGTCTTATCCTCCAACTTCTTCTTCATCTCATTTGGTGCTTTCGCAAAAAAATCAAAAGAAACCTTATTTTTTGAACATCTCGAGAAAACCTTGGTGTATCAATGATGCTTTTATGTCAAAATGTTCATTAAGCTTCCGCATATCAAACCTGTACATTGGTTTGGTAATTAAACTGAGAAAAGTCTTATCCTCCAACTTGCATACAACTTCTTCCGATACAAGTTCCGAGGCAAATCTGCCCCGGGGGGTGGAAATCGCCTCAAATCGTGAATTTGATGAAATTTGTAAGCACGAATGCACGTAATCAATAAAAACCCGACATGAAAATAAGAAATGAAGAGGAATAGTCCTTCTACATTTTCCAAATTTATTTTGACAGCCCAACTAATCAAATTTAGCATACCTATCCTTAGTAAATCACCGAGGCTTAGATTTCTAACGGAGGAACAAGTAAACTAAGCTTAAACATTGATAGCCAAAGCTCTAATGGAGAGATTTGTGTACATATTTTGAAAAACGGGTCACATTTACTGTGATTGTGAAAATTCAAATGTCAAACCGAATTTTATCAAATTTTAGCTCCCGTTCGTCAAATCTGCACACTGGTTTGAAAATTAGGATGAGAAAAGTCTGATCCTCCAACTTTGTATCATTTCTGTAGTTACGCCCCAAACGCTTGTATGCAATATGGAAAAAAAACCTGATGAATTCATATTTTGTGAATAACTTGAGAATTACTGAAGGTATCAATGATGTTTTGATATCAAATTGTTCGTTAAGCTCCTGCACATCAAATTTGTACTATGGTTTGAAAATTTGAATGAGAAAAGTCTTATCCTCCAACTTTTCTTCACCTCATTTGGTGCTTTCGCAAAAAATCAAAAGAAACCTTATTTTGTGAACATCTCGAGAAAACCTTGGTGTATCAATGATGCTTTTATGTCAAAATGTTCATTAAGCTTCCACATATAAAACCTGTACATTGGTTTGGTAATTAAACTGAGAAAAGTCTTATCCTCCAACTTGCATACAACTTCTTCCGATACAAGTTCCGAGGCAAATCTGCCCCAGGGGGTGGAAATCGCCTCAAATCGTGAATTTGATGAAATTTGTAAGCACGAATGCACGTAATCAATAAAAACCCGACATGAAAATAAGAAATGAAGAGGAATAGTCCTTCTACATTTTCCAAATTAATTTTGACAGCCCAACTAATCAAATTTAGCATACCTAGCCTTAGTAAATCACCGAGGCTTAGATTTCTAACGAAGGAACAAGTAAACTAAGCTTAAACATTGATAGCCAAAGCTCTAATGGAAAGATTTGTGTACATATTTTGAAAAACGGGTCACATTTACTATGATTGTGAAAATTCAAATGTCAAACCGAATTTTATCAAATTTTAGCTCCCGTTCATCAAATCTGCACATTGGTTTGAAAATTAGGATGAGAAAAGTCTGATCCTCCAACTTTGTATCATTTCTGTAGTTATCCCTCAAACGCTTGTATGCAATTTGAAAAAAAAAACCTGATGAATTCATATTTTGTGAATAACTTGAGAATTACTGAAGGTATCAATGATGTTTTGATATCAAATTGTTCGTTAAGCTCCTGCACATCAAATTTGTACTATGGTTTGAAAATTTGAATGAGAAAAGTCTTATCCTCCAACTTCTTCTTCATCTCATTTGGTGCTTTCGCAAAAAAATCAAAAGAAACCTTATTTTTTGAACATCTCGAGAAAACCTTGGTGTATCAATGATGCTTTTATGTCAAAATGTGCATTAAGCTTCCACATATCAAACCTGTACATTGGTTTGGTAATTAAACTGAGAAAAGTCTTATCCTCCAACTTGCATACAACTTCTTCCGATACAAGTTCCGAGGCAAATCTGCCCCGGGGGGTGGAAATCGCCTCAAATCGTGAATTTGATGAAATTTGTAAGCACGAATGCACGTAATCAATAAAAACCCGACATGAAAATAAGAAATGAAGAGGAATAGTCCTTCTACATTTTCCAAATTTATTTTGACAGCCCAACTAATCAAATTTAGCATACCTAGCCTTAGTAAATCACCGAGGCTTAGGTTTCTAACGAAGGAACAAGTAAACTAAGCTTAAACATTGATAGCCAAAGCTCTAATAGAGAGATTTGTGTACATATTTTGAAAAACGGGTCACATTTACTGTGATTGTGAAAATTCAAATGTCAAACCGAATTTTATCAAATTTTAGCTCCCGTTCGTCAAATCTGCACACTGGTTTGAAAATTAGGATGAGAAAAGTCTGATCCTCCAACTTTGTATCATTTCTGTAGTTACGCCCCAAACGCTTGTATGCAATATGGAAAAAAACCTGATGAATTCATATTTTGTGAATAACTTGAGAATTACTGAAGGTATCAATGATGTTTTGATATCAAATTGTTCGTTAAGCTCCTGCACATCAAATTTGTACTATGGTTTGAAAATTTGAATGAGAAAAGTCTTATCCTCCAACTTTTTCTTCACCTCATTTGGTGCTTTCGCAAAAAAATCAAAAGAAACCTTATTTTGTGAACATCTCGAGAAAACCTTGGTGTATCAATGATGCTTTTATGTCAAAATGTTCATTAAGCTTCCACATATCAAACCTGTACATTGGTTTGGTAATTAAACTGAGAAAAGTCTTATCCTCCAACTTGCATACAACTTCTTCCGATACAAGTTCCGAGGCAAATCTGCCCCGGGGGGTGGAAATCGCCTCAAATCGTGAATTTGATGAAATTTGTAAGCACGAATGCACGTAATCAATAAAAACCCGACATGAAAATAAGAAATGAAGAGGAATAGTCCTTCTACATTTTCCAAATTAATTTTGACAGCCCAACTAATCAAATTTAGCATACCTAGCCTTAGTAAATCACCGAGGCTTAGATTTCTAACGAAGGAACAAGTAAACTAAGCTTAAACATTGATAGCCAAAGCTCTAATGGAAAGATTTGTGTACATATTTTGAAAAACGGGTCACATTTACTATGATTGTGAAAATTCAAATGTCAAACCGAATTTTATCAAATTTTAGCTCCCGTTCATCAAATCTGCACATTGGTTTGAAAATTAGGATGAGAAAAGTCTGATCCTCCAACTTTGTATCATTTCTGTAGTTATCCCTCAAACGCTTGTATGCAATTTGAAAAAAAAAACCTGATGAATTCATATTTTGTGAATAACTTGAGAATTACTGAAGGTATCAATGATCTTTTGATATCAAATTGTTCGTTAAGCTCCTGCACATCAAATTTGTACTATGGTTTGAAAATTTGAATGAGAAAAGTCTTATCCTCCAACTTCTTCTTCATCTCATTTGGTGCTTTCGCAAAAAAATCAAAAGAAACCTTATTTTTTGAACATCTCGAGAAAACCTTGGTGTATCAATGATGCTTTTATGTCAAAATGTTCATTAAGCTTCCACATATCAAACCTGTACATTGGTTTGGTAATTAAACTGAGAAAAGTCTTATCCTCCAACTTGCATACAACTTCTTCCGATACAAGTTCCGAGGCAAATCTGCCCCGGGGGGTGGAAATCGCCTCAAATCGTGAATTTGATGAAATTTGTAAGCACGAATGCACGTAATCAATAAAAACCCGACATGAAAATAAGAAATGAAGAGGAATAGTCCTTCTACATTTTCCAAATTTATTTTGACAGCCCAACTAATCAAATTTAGCATACCTAGCCTTAGTAAATCACCGAGGCTTAGGTTTCTAACGAAGGAACGAGTAAACTAAGCTTAAACATTGATAGCCAAAGCTCTAATGGAGAGATTTGTGTACATATTTTGAAAAACGGGTCACATTTACTGTGATTGTGAAAATTCAAATGTCAAACCGAATTTTATCAAATTTTAGCTCCCGTTCGTCAAATCTGCACACTGGTTTGAAAATTAGGATGAGAAAAGTCTGATCCTCCAACTTTGTATCATTTCTGTAGTTACGCCCCAAACGCTTGTATGCAATATGGAAAAAAACCTGATGAATTCATATTTTGTGAATAACTTGAGAATTACTGAAGGTATCAATGATGTTTTGATATCAAATTGTTCGTTAAGCTCCTGCACATCAAATTTGTACTATGGTTTGAAAATTTGTATGAGAAAAGTCTTATCCTCCAACTTTTGACGTAGACTACGTCTTACGGCAAGGGTAGGGTGTCAAATGAAAATCTAAAATTTTGCGACCGTCACGAAAAACCCACGTTTTGTACGCGAATAACTCGCAAAATCCACGATAGATTGACATGATTTCTTCTTCAATCGGTCGGAAATTTTACCGCGCTCCAATTCAATTGTCAAACATTTTTCTCAATCAATAGTAAACTATTGAAAATAACGCAAATATAAGGTGATGTCTTATAATGTCATTTTGCAGAGTAAATTTACCAAATTTCCTATCACAGATTTCAAATCGAAGCAAGGAACGTCTTGCATCATCTTCTTCTTCTTTGTGTTAGAGAGAGACTTTAACCAATCATATCATTTGTCTCCCCATGTACGTCTCGCATGCAGCTGCGAACGGCATAGAAGGCACACTTAGCAAAATTTTTCCTCAGTCGTTTGGCAGCATTGAAGCTGTGCGGAACTGGTCGCAGGGAGCTGGTCGCTGGGAGCTGGTCGCAGGGAGCTGCTTCAAGGCTCCACCAAACTGCAGCGTTTTCGAAGTCGCGGCGAAACAATCGCCACGATGAGGTAAGATGGCGGCTTGCACAAAACCGACGCGATTGTGCGCCCTCATAATCCGCCATTTTGCCTCATCGCGACGATCGCTGTTTGGGAGAGCCTTGCTACTTACCACCACCAGCTGCTACGTGACCACCAGCTGCCTCTGCACCAGCTCCGCTACCGTACAAATGAAGGCTCCACCAAACTGCAGCAATTTTTTGCCACCGCGGCAGCGAAATCGCGGTGGAAAAATCGCCGCTGTGAGATTACATGGCAGCTTATGGGAGCACACAAACCGACGCGATGCGTTTTTTAATCGCGTTGATTTGTGCGCTCCCATAAGCCGCCATATTATCTCACAGCGGCGATTTTTCCACCGCGATGGCAAAAAATTGCTGCAGTTTGGTGGAGCCTTCATTTGTACGGCAGCGGAGCTGGTATAGAGGCAGCTGGTGATCACGTTGCAGAGGCAGCTGGTGGTCGCGTAGCAATGCTCTCCCAAACAGCGATCGTTGCGATGAGGCAAAATGGCGGATTATGAGGGCGCACAATCGCGTCGGTTTTGTGCAAGCCGCCATCTTACCACATCGTGGCGATTGTTTCGCCGCGACTTCGAAAACGCTGCTGTTTGGGGGAGAGCGTCCTTGGGGGCGAGTAGCAGTCAGCAGTAGGTGGTTATAATCTGTCCTTTTGAGGACAATAAATTCAAATAAAAGAGTTGATTATTCAAGAATGAACTAATCTTAAATTAAGTTCGGTGCCGTCGGTAAAAATTTCACCCAGCTGGTTGGCGCTATCCATTAATTGATAATCTGTCCTTTTGAGGACAACCAATTTAATCAAAAGAGTTGTTTATAAAAGAATTAAACTTTTATTTCGTTTGGTTTGTGCGCCTAATATGGTGCCAATTCGTTCGCCGCAACTGCAAAAACGCCTGCATGGAGGGCGAGCTAAATGCTACCAGATACAAATCCATCTTTGCTACTGTCAATTTAATATTCTCAGCTTGAGAGTTTGTTTGATTGGGATTTTCGTTTTAAATTGTCGATTGGCAGCCAGTGGTATTAGCAAAACTTGTTTTCCCTTCGTCGCATACATTAAACCACACAAATTCCCTATCACGGACACAATTTTCGATGTCGAACATAATATTCCGAACCAACATTCTCTGTAAATTCCAATTAGTAGTGTTATAAACAGTTGTTCTGTTGTGTTAACGATCCGCGTTCTACCTCTAGGAAGAAAACTTTTTGAGAAACAGTGAAAGTGAGAATGCCTAACCGATTTGATCCAGCACGCTTGCGCATTACCTAAACATTTAAAATTGATATAAATCAGAGTCGCTACTACTTTCTTGCTGTGAGGATTTTGATAGAGTTCGATTCGATGTTCATTCACTAACAATCGAGATTTATCAATTTGAAATAGCAATGTGAGTTTGCGAGAGCGAGATAAAAGATAGGAAAACATACATGGAGCAGCGATTCACCTTAAATCAATTTAACAAAGAGCATGTCATCATAGCAATTGAAAATCTCTCTATGTCTATCTCCCTGTCTTAATAAATTTTAACATAGTATTAATTGTATTCTGGTGATGACATGCGCCGCGTGCTTATACATCATATGAACCTTCAAATGATATCGATACAACTAAAGCGCTGAACATGTTTTAATGCGTGATTATTTTCTCAGGTGTTTATTTAATATTTATAAGAATTTATCATATATTAACCAACCTTTTCTCCCATACCCAATGCAAAGAATAATGATATTTTATAAAACTCACTCTCTTTCTTCTGCGAGATCTTATATATTTATATATATTTCGATATCCTTAACGTTTAAGCCATAATGGATTCCCTTATTTACCTGACATTCGCATAGTAACATGAATAATAATTTCACAAGAAAACCATAGACCATATTTTAGGTACGCATTTAACCTTATATTCCCAACTATGGCCAAATGTATTCATCACATAGTAAAATGTAGATTATAAAAGTTTTCAATGGAAAAGTAAGAGTGAGCGGTTGTGTATTTTTCGAAGGGCTTATTCATACCAATACCTATATAACTAAATGAATAAAGTGGGAATTTTAATGTTTTGAAATGGAATGGCCGATTGATCACATTAGAAAGTCATTTAGATGTTATAAAGAAGCTTTATATTCCGTATAGTATACCGAATATAGCCGAATGCCCGAAGCGATAATATAAATAAATGCCCGGAGCGATGAAATAAACAAACTTTACTAAAATTCGTTCGAACAAGTATCTTTAATGATATCCTTCGAAAGTTTTCGACTCAATAATGTTAGTTGGTGACTTTTCATGGTCCAGTACAGCAAACGCCTTGTTAAGCATGTCTTAGCAAAGGTATAACTAGTTGAATATCGTTACTAGCTAAATTATTGTATGAGTTATAGTTAAAACTGTAATCGTGCGCTACATAATCGACAGAGCCAAGGGAGATGTACCCTATATACTTATATATAACCTTACAACAACTGCAAGATAATTTTTGTTATATTCTGTTTGATAAAACTTCCTGAACTTTGAACATTTTAAGAGACGCTTACACATTTGAAAATGTTGCAATTGATTACTGAGTTTTCATAACAATCACTAAACCTGCCGGATATTTTCTAATAACGAATTTTATCGTAATTTGAATTCTAGAGTATTTCAATGTTTATTATTACCCTTGAAATCCAGAATTGCTAAAATTGCCTAAATTCTAATTCTTTGAATCTTTGAAGTTGAATTATGCAAAGGCATACTACAACTCAGATTGTATACAAATGATCCGAATGGTATGGTATTTAAATGGTGAATGTTGAAAAGGAGACAAGGCATAAGTCAAAATATATGTTTGTATGTGCGTATTATAGAATTTCCTCTACTGCCTGTCGTTACTGAAATCCCCCAAACGATGCAAAACATTGTTGATGGTTCCGGCGATGGTAAAAATTCCGAGATGCAGGCCATTAAGGCACAGTATGACATACGAATAAAAATAAGAATGACTAAAACTATCATGAATTTAATAATTTTAAATTCCCTAAAAGAACCTCAACTATCTTCTAGGCCTTAAAGATAGTCCATCGTAAAACGTGCTACCGTGACCGTGTCATCATTTAAACCAAAAGGCCCTTTTCAGGGCCACTAAAGAGTTATAAAGAGTGTACAAGAGAATTTTCCTACATACTGACTTCATAAAACTTCAGGGCCACCAAATAATATCTCAAGAGCGTACAATAGAATTTTCTTACTTACTGGCTTCAAAACGCTGGTCTAATGTCCCATAAGAGCAGCACCCGTCATATTGTGACTTTAACTGCTTCTATCGGTAAGGGTAAGCGACCTTGCACGAATAATTGAAACCCTTTTAACGCTTATAATAACCACACAGAATTTCCCTGACATTATAATGCATCACTTGGTTTAACGTAGTCTTTAACGTCAACCGGTCGTGTCTTGTACACAACCCCACTCATTTTTCTTCACCTCATTTGGTGCTTTCGCAAAAAAAATCAAAAGAAACCTTATTTTGTGAACATCTCGAGAAAACCTTGGTGTATCAATGATGCTTTTATGTCAAAATGTTCATTAAGCTTCCACATATCAAACCTGTCCATTGGTTTGGTAATTAAACTGAGAAAAGTCTTATCCTACAACTTGCATACAACTTCTTCCGATACAAGTTCCGAGGCAAATCTGCCCCGGGGGGTGGAAATCGCCTCAAATCGTGAATTTGATGAAATTTGTAAGCACGAATGCACGTAATCAATAAAAACCCGACATGAAAATATGAAATGAAGAGGAATAGTCCTTCTACATTTTCCAAATTAATTTTGACAGCCCAACTAATCAAATTTAGCATACCTAGCCTTAGTAAATCACCGAGGCTTAGATTTCCAACGAAGGAACAAGTAAACTAAGCTTAAACATTGATAGCCAAAGCTCTAATGGAGAGATTTGTGTACATATTTTGAAAAACGGGTCACATTTACTGTGATTGTGAAAATTCAAATGTCAAACCGAATTTCATCAAATTTTAGCTCCCGTTCATCAAATCTGCACATTGGTTTGAAAATTAGGATGAGAAAAGTCTGATCCTCCAACTTTGTATCATTTCTGTAGTTATCCCTCAAACGCTTGTATGCAATTTGAAAAAAAAAACCTGATGAATTCATATTTTGTGAATAACTTGAGAATTACTGAAGGTATCAATGATCTTTTGATATCAAATTGTTCGTTAAGCTCCTGCACATCAAATTTGTACTATGGTTTGAAAATTTGAATGAGAAAAGTCTTATCCTCCAACTTCTTCTTCATCTCATTTGGTGCTTTCGCAAAAAATCAAAAGAAACCTTATTTTTTGAACATCTCGAGAAAACCTTGGTGTATCAATGATGCTTTTATGTCAAAATGTTCATTAAGCTTCCACATATCAAACCTGTACATTGGTATGGTAATTAAACTGAGAAAAGTCTTATCCTCCAACTTGCATACAACTTCTTCCGATACAAGTTCCGAGGCAAAGCTGCCCCGGAGGGGTGGAAATCGCCTCAAATCGTGAATTTGATGAAATTTGTAAGCACGAATGCACGTAATCAATAAAAACCCGACATGAAAATAAGAAATGAAGAGGAATAGTCCTTCTACATTTTCCAAATTAATTTTGACAGCCCAATTAATCAAATCTAGCATACCTAGCCTTAGTAAATCACCGAGGCTTAGATTTCTAACGAAGGAACTAGTAAACTTAGCTTAAACATTGATAGCCAAAGCTCTAATGGAGAGATTTGTGTACATATTTTGAAAAACGGGTCACATTTACTGTGATTGTGAAAATTCAAATGTCAAACCGAATTTTATCAAATTTTAGCTCCCGTTCATCAAATCTGCACATTGGTTTGAAAATTAGGATGAGAAAAGTCTGATCCTCCAACTTTGTATCATTTCTGTAGTTATCCCCCAAACGCTTGTATGCAATATGGAAAAAAAACCTGATGAATTCATATTTTGTGAATAACTTGAGAATTACTGAAGGTATCAATGATGTTTTGATATCAAATTGTTCGTTAAGCTCTTGCACATCAAATTTGTACTATGGTTTGAAAATTTGAATGAGAAAAGTCTTATCCTCCAACTTTTTCTTCACCTCATTTGGTGCTTTCGCAAAAAAATCAAAAGAAACCTTATTTTGTGAAAATCTCGAGAAAACCTTGGTGTATCAATGATGCTTTTATGTCAAAATGTTCATTAAGCTTCCACATATCAAACCTGTACATTGGTTTGGCAATTAAACTGAGAAAAGTCTTATCCTCCAACTTGCATACAACTTCTTCCGATACAAGTTCCGAGGCAAATCTGCCCCGGGGGGTGGAAATCGCCTCAAATCGTGAATTTGATGAAATTTGTAAGCACGAATGCACGTAATCAATAAAAACCCGACATGAAAATATGAAATGAAATGGCATAGTCCTTCTACATTTTCCAAATTAATTTTGACAGCCCAATTAATCAAATTTAGCATACCTAGCCTTAGCAAATCACCGAGGCTTAGATTTCTAACGAAGGAACAAGTAAACTAAGCTTAAACATTGATAGCCAAAGCTCTAATGGAGAGATTTGTGTACATATTTTGAAAAACGGGTCACATTTACTGTGATTGTGAAAATTCAAATGTCAAATCGAATTTTATCAAATTTTAGCTCCCGTTCATCAAATCTGCACACTGGTTTGAAAATTAGGATGAGAAAAGTCTGATTCTCCAAATTTGTATCATTTCTGTAGTTATCCCCCAAACGCTTGTATGCAATATGGAAAAAAAACCTGATGAATTCATATTTTGTGAATAACTTGAGAATTACTGAAGGTATAAATGATGTTTTGATATCAAATTGTTCGTTAAGCTCCTGCACATCAAATTTGTACTATGGTTTGAAAATTTGAATGAGAAAAGTCTTATCCTCCAACTTTTTCTTCACCTCATTTGGTGCTTTCGCAAAAAAATCAAAAGAAACCTTATTTTGTGAACATCTCGAGAAAACCTTGGTGTATCAATGATGCTTTTATGTCAAAATGTTCATTAAGCTTCCACATATCAAACCTGTACATTGGTTTGGTAATTAAACTGAGAAAAGTCTTATCCTCCAACTTGCATACAACTTCTTCCGATACAAGTTCCGAGGCAAATCTGCCCCGGGGGGTGGAAATCGCCTCAAATCGTGAATTTGATGAAATTTGTAAGCACGAATGCACGTAATCAATAAAAACCCGACATGAAAATATGAAATGAAGAGGAATAGTCCTTCTACATTTTCCAAATTAATTTTGACAGCCCAACTAATCAAATTTAGCATACCTAGCCTTAGTAAATCACCGAGGCTTAGATTTCCAACGAAGGAACAAGTAAACTAAGCTTAAACATTGATAGCCAAAGCTCTAATGGAGAGATTTGTGTACATATTTTGAAAAACGGGTCACATTTACTGTGATTGTGAAAATTCAAATGTCAAACCGAATTTTATCAAATTTTAGCTCCCGTTCATCAAATCTGCACACTGGTTTGAAAATTAGGATGAGAAAAGTCTGATCCTCCAACTTTGTATCATTTCTGTAGTTATCCCCCAAACGCTTGTATGCAATATGGAAAAAAAACCTGATGAATTCATATTTTGTGAATAACTTGAGAATTACTGAAGGTATAAATGATGTTTTGATATCAAATTGTTCGTTAAGCTCCTGCACATCAAATTTGTACTATGGTTTGAAAATTTGAATGAGAAAAGTCTTATCCTCCAACTTTTTCTTCACCTCATTTGGTGCTTTCGCAAAAAAATCAAAAGAAACCTTATTTTGTGAACATCTCGAGAAAACCTTGGTGTATCAATGATGCTTTTATGTCAAAATGTTCATTAAGCTTCCACATATCAAACCTGTACATTGGTTTGGTAATTAAACTGAGAAAAGTCTTATCCTCCAACTTGCATACAACTTCTTCCGATACAAGTTCCGAGGCAAATCTGCCCCGGGGGGTGGAAATCGCCTCAAATCGTGAATTTGATGAAATTTGTAAGCACGAATGCACGTAATCAATAAAAACCCGACATGAAAATATGAAATGAAGAGGAATAGTCCTTCTACATTTTCCAAATTAATTTTGACAGCCCAACTAATCAAATTTAGCATACCTAGCCTTAGTAAATCACCGAGGCTTAGATTTCTAACGAAGGAACAAGTAAACTAAGCTTAAACATTGATAGCCAAAGCTCTAATGGAGAGATTTGTGTACATATTTTGAAAAACGGGTCACATTTACTGTGATTGTGAAAATTCAAATGTCAAACCGAATTTCATCAAATTTTAGCTCCCGTTCATCAAATCTGCACACTGGTTTGAAAATTAGGATGAGAAAAGTCTGATCCTCCAACTTTGTATCATTTCTGTAGTTATCCCCCAAACGCTTGTATGCAATATGGAAAAAAACCTGATGAATTCATATTTTGTGAATAACTTGAGAATTACTGAAGGTATAAATGATGTTTTGATATCAAATTGTTCGTTAAGCTCCTGCACATCAAATTTGTACTATGGTTTGAAAATTTGAATGAGAAAAGTCTTATCCTCCAACTTTTTCTTCACCTCATTTGGTGCTTTCCCAAAAAAAATCAAAAGAAACCTTATTTTGTGAACATCTTGAGAAAACCTTGGTGTATCAATGATGCTTTTATGTCAAAATGTTT
This sequence comes from Aedes japonicus, assembly GCA_034211315.2. Classification (NCBI taxonomy): domain Eukaryota; kingdom Metazoa; phylum Arthropoda; class Insecta; order Diptera; family Culicidae; genus Aedes; species Aedes japonicus. Next base: position 14,507 of record JASCZW010016025.1, read on the forward strand.
GATAAGCTTCCACATATCAAACCTGTACATTGGTTTGGCAACTAAACTGAGAAAAGTCTTATCCTCCAACTTGCATACAACTTCTTCCGATACAAGTTCCGAGGCAAATCTGCCCCGGGGGGTGGAAATCGCCTCAAATCGTGAATTTGATGAAATTTGTAAGCACGAATGCACGTAATCAATAAAAACCCGACATGAAAATATAAAATGAAGAGGAATAGTCCTTCTACATTTTCCAAATTAATTTTTTTTTTTTTTTTTTACTTATTTATTTTCCGTCGGCCTATTTCCTCACATGGTGACAATCACCGACGCCTCAAATTAATTTTGACAGCCCAATTAATCAAATTTAGCATACCTAGCCTTAGTAAATTACCGAGGCTTAGATTTCTAACGAAGGAACAAGTGAACTAAGCTTAACCATTGATAGCCAAAGCTCTAATGGAGAGATTTGTGTACATATTTTGAAAAACGGGTCACATTTACTGTGATTGTGAAAATTCAAATGTCAAACCGAATTTTATCAAATTTTAGCTCCCGTTCATCAAATCTGCACACTGGTTTGAAAATTAGGATGAGAAAAGTCTGATCCTCCAACTTTCTATCATTTCTGTAGTTATCCCCCAAACGCTTGTATGCAATATGGAAAAAAAACCTGATGAATTCATATTTTGTGAATAACTTGAGAATTACTGAAGGTATCAATGATCTTTTGATATCAAATTGTTCGTTAAGCTCCTGCACATCAAATTTGTATTATGGTTTGAAAATTTGAATGAGAAAAGTCTTATCCTCCAACTTTTAACGTAGGACTACGTTTTTCTTTTCTATACCGGGTGCCGTTTCAAAATTTTGAAAAATGAGAGCGTTACGCAAAAGTGAAAGGTTTTTGAACGCTTATAACTCTCGTTCGACTGAACAAAATGACTTCATTCATGCATCATTTTATCAAGAAGACTCACAAATTTTTCGCATCAAAATTTGAATGAGGTTCAATTAGTATAAGTAGTTCAATTTTTCATTTGAAAATGACTTTCTTTTGCTCCCATACAAATTTGCATATCAACAGGTTGAAAAATGTGTTTTCCCTAGCAAGGTCATAGGAAACGAGCAACTAATGTCTTCTTCTTCTTCAAAATAACTTTTCCCCATCAAACACAAATTTCTGAACGCACAAAGCTATTGGTTGAAAATGACATCATATTTGCGCTACGCTCTGATTGGTTCATACTGCCACATTAACCGTGCCAGCAATTGCGAAACATGTGGGAACGACCGAACACCAATAATCAGTGATCGCTGTGCATCCGTATGCGACAGACGTGTTTGCGGAGCACGTCGGTGGGAAACGCCGCCAGTGAAAACAACATGACCAGAATCATCCCACATCACCTGCAGATGGCCAGCCACAACGATGAGGAGCTGAACGAAGGAAGAAAGCCCAAGGGGAATCGCACTATTTCTCCCGCGTCAATTGAATCCGTCCTTATCAGGACGACCAAATCAGTTTACCTACTAAAGAGTTGGGTTGAATTTTTCTAGTGTGCTGTTGTTAATTCAATTACCGCATCACGGCTGAATATGGCAATAATTAAACGTCGCGTCCCCGATTAGAAAGAACAAAGAACGTTGAACAACAAACGAACGAAAGTCTAGAAGGGATAATTCGAGCCAAACTGCAACACATCAGTGATCTTGTGGTGGAGTTCGCCATTGATCCTAGTTATGCGTACCGGATTAGTTGTTGTTGGTGGGAAGCAAATTAGGCATATTTCTGTTGAGAAAATCATCCGTCTAGCGTGCACTAATTCAAACTAATTATTGTGGCGCAATAACAGAAGTTCGTCCCCTTTGGTGCAATCTGTATCACATTGCCTTCGTTGGTACCGCCTTCTTTTGTGCAATAGCATCCGACGCCATGACATACCAGCTCTTAGCAGAAATTTTGATTCAGTCTTACATCAGTCGTGGTGCTGTGCAGAGGCTGTTGCACCACAGTTTGCGGCAGCCAGCAACCTGGATGGTGCACTGGCGAACAGTCGTTGCCCACACTCCCGCTTCTTTCTACTCAATTTTTAAGTACAATTGTATGCTATCTCTTTTTCCCTCACTGTGGATCAACTCAATTTTTGATTAGATCCACTTCTTACAAAAATGTAGTAACATTTCCGTGAGAGAAACAGAGATAGCATACAATTGTACTCAGAAATTGAGTAAAGTGAAGCGGGAGTGCATAGAGGCGTTGGTACAGTTAGCTGTTGGTGCCGATGCTCCTGTCAACCAAACAACCCTAGGGGAATCGCAAACTATTTCTCCCTCGTCAATTAAATCCGTCCTTTTCAGGACGACCAAATCAGTTTATTAACTAAAGAGTTTGTTTGGTTGAATTTTTCTTTTGTCGGTTTGTAGTTCTATTACGCCGCGTCCCGGAGTATCGAACGTAATTTTAGAAGGGATAATTTGAGCCGAATTGCGACATGTCAGAGACCGACTAGACTATGTGGTTGAGTTCGTTTTAGTTCCGAGTTATGCATACCGGATTAGTTGCTGGCAGTGGCTAGCAAATTAGGAACATTTCTGTTAAGAAAATCATCCGTGCACTAAGGAAAGGTCCATAAATTAAACGCCATCTGAGAAAACGTGACGATCTATGCAAAAAATTTAAAGGTCCATATGAAAAACGTGACAAGGGGGGAGGGGGGTTGTAAAAAGTCTTTTTTTTGCGTGACGTAATTAATGGACGTTCCCTAATTAAAACTAATTATTATGGCGCAATTACTGAAGTTCGTCCCCTTTGATCACATTGACTTCGTTGAATGAAAATTTGATTCAGTCTTACGGTAGAGTAGTGCTGTGCAGAGCAAAATGTACTGTAGCGACGCAGTAGGCGTGCGACCACACTGGAGGATGCACTGGTGAGCATTCGTTATCCAGAGATGTTGGTGCAGTTGGCTGTTTGGGCCGATGCTCCTGTCAACATCGCTGCGAGAAATAAGGCTGCTGAAGCCTATGAGTTGATGAGAAAAGCCGCCCGTGACAACAACGGGACAAGAATCATCCCACGTCACCTGCAGATGGCCACCCGCTTCGACGCGGAGCTGAACCAAGAATACCAAGAAGAAACCCCAAGTTCAACCGTGAACAATGTTTCTCCCCCGTCAACTATATCCGTCCTTTTCAGTACGACCAAATCAGTTTGCTTATTAAAGAGTTTGTTTGGTTGAATATATCTCTTGTGCTGTTTGAAATTTCAATCATTCGATTGGAATCAAATAATTTTGGGAAAGTATGTGGTTCAACCATCGTAGCAAATACAACTATGGCCGTATCATTATTAAAGCCAAACGGTCCTTTTCAGGGCCACCAAATGCTATCTAAAGAGTTAACAATAGAATTTTCTTACATATTTACTTCCCAATGCTGGTCTATCGTTCAATTAGCACTATTTAGACCTAGACGTCAATCGGCAATAATAGACTTTGAATTCCCAAACAAGCCACAACCATCTACAACGCAATAAGGATAATGATCTCGTGATGATAGAATAAAAACATAAATTTACTTGATAATTTTATTCATTTTGTTTGTTTCTTAATTTTTAACAATAACGGCTAGTTTAATACCGTTACATATTTATTGTTTTTCGGAATTAAAATCTAATATACTTCAAATAATAAAAGTATGAAAATGACTTCCATTTTTACTCAAAAATTTGTTGTCAATGAAGTACTCACCCGTTGAGTAATGTTTACCTAATGTGCAGAATCAAATTTACCCATCTCTCCAGTTCAACAACAGTACTCAACTTTAAGTTTAATAATACTCAATTCTAGGTACTTTGTTTTTGCCGTGTATACCACCTTATCTACTGGGTGTTGAAGCATTTAAACCCGATACTTTCGTTTCCTCCAAAAAATAAGCATTATGAACAGCTTCATAATTGACATTTCCGAGCGGATTGAAAGCATATCTGTCCGACTGACTTAAATCAATTGGCAGATTGCCCTGACATCTCTGGAAAATCAAACTGCCCCTCGATTAAGCTGCCGTGAGAGCTAGCTTAACACGAGGTTTCCGAGCGAACCGAAGCCATGGTCAAGTAAACCTGCTTTATGACGAAATGAGGTGGTGTTAGAAGCTGTTCCCTCGAACCCCTTTTCAGAGCCATCAAAACTACTGGAAAAGAAAGTTGACATGTGTTTTGGAAAGCTGGAGGCTGGGTTTCGGGATAATCGATTGTGAAAAACATCTTTCCTGTGCCGAAGCCGTAATAGTTTTGACATTTGCACTTTTAGCAGTGTTGTACACACATAGGCCTAGCAGAAACCGTATGCAATTGGAGGTGAATGAAACCTTGAGTAAAAGTTTCCCAAATGAACAAAACTCATTCGCACTGCAAGGTATATTACGTGATATAGAGTATCTTGTTATCATATGTCATACATATTATTTCCAAAGAAAGCAAGATGAATGAATTTAGATACTAAGACAGGCTATATCAAATAATCAAGATTGTAGTGCGAACGTTTAGTGTATGGGAATTCGATTTGGAAGGAAACTAATTTCGCCCACTCTTTAAACAATCAAGCGATCTAAATTGCACATTGCTTCGTAGTCCTACGTCAACTTTGCGTACAACCCCATTGGGCTGTCCCTTCTAGTTTTTCTTCACCTCATTTGGTGCTTTCGCAAAAAAATCAAAAGAAACCTTATTTTGTGAACATCTCGAGAAAACCTTGGTGTATCAATGATGCTTTTATGTCAAATTGACAGCCCAATTAATCAAATTTAGCATACCTAGCCTTAGTAAATCACCGAGGCTTAGATTTCTAACGAAGGAACGAGTAAACTAAGCTTAAACATTGATAGCCAAAGCTCTGTACATATTTTGAAAAACGGGTCACATTTACTGTGATTGTGAAAATTCAAAATTCAAACCGAATTTTA
>JASCZW010016026.1:0-19455 GCA_034211315.2 Aedes japonicus
AACCGAGCTCAGCCTTGAGGGCAGCCATAGACTTCTCTGCCGTCGGTGGCTAATTAGTAAACAGTATCACTAATACAATCGTTTGCTGGTTGAAAATAAAAAACAAACCGTTGTCAACCTGAACATTTTGACAGTTGATCTCGTGGTTGAAAACAATAAACAAAGCGTCCTATACCGTATAAAGCAGCACGCTAGTGTTTTGTAGAATCGCTCAACCCGAAACCCTACACACAGAGAAACCAAACTATCCAAAATTAAGTCATTTTCACTCATCTTGACAGCTAAGTAAAACCAGTCATAATTGAGTTATTTGCAAAGTATCCAATTTTGAGTTTTTCGAAGAGACTCAATGCCGAGTGAAATTAACTGTTTAGTTAGAGGTGAATCAACTGTAAAAATAATCCAAAATTGAGTTTTCTTTTTGAAAATATTACTCGAAAATGTGCTCTAGTGAACTTTCTTTCACTTAATTCAATAATAAGAAAATATAAATTCGAATAAAACTAAAATGTATTTGATAACATTCTCGAGTACATTAGAAAATTCTTTGTATGTACACTATGTGACATTTCAGCGATATAGTTGTTTTTGTTTTACGCGGTAATTTTGTATTCCGAGCGAATATTGCTTCAACACCTTGAAGTTGCCGTTGATGGTTTCTTCACACTCATCAATGCAGCAATGTCTAAAATTTCAAAGCGATCAGAATAAAAATATGCACTCGAATAAGTAAAATAATTACACTTACCGGTTAATTTTTGTAGTTTTCATAGTCCATAATTTTCTCTAATTGCTCCATACCACGTATAGGCACCTCGGACGCGTTAAATTTTAGGCTGGATACTAGGATTTACACCTAGACGCCAGAAACGGTACGCCAAAACCAAATTCTCTTCCACCATTGTTGATCAAATGGCGATCCCAAATTTTAAAATTAAAAGGAATTTTTAAAAAATATAATGTGAGTTAAAAGTACCACCGCGAGACAGCTTCATGAAGTTCTGGATGTAGGTGTTTCCACTCTAATATGGGTGAAAATTTGCTTCGTAGGAATTCTAGATCCTTCGGAGATTTGTCAGAAGTACAAGTAAGTACAAATTTTGCTACCGTTGCACCTCACTTTGGTGTTTGAATTCTATTTCTTCAGGATAGTAACTTTAAAGCATGGATGTGGCAAGGGATAAACTGGACCCAGAATATTTCCGATAGCTGGAAGAAAAGTGGTTTTTCAAATAAGAAAAGCTTTTTTGTAAACGCGTAAAACAAAAATGTTAAATTTTTACTAGATATTTTATTGTTTATATATAATATCATCAAATACAATACGCTTATTCATTTCCTAATTTCTTAATTTCTTTTTGAAAATAGTATTTAATTGACTTTGATTAGATGGGTATTTTGGTCCGCACGGAGGAATCAAAGTAACCCCAAATGGGTGTTTTTTCACCCACGTTGGAAATAAGTGGACTAACCCACAAGGTGGGTAAAAGTGTGTTACCCATAAGTGGGAACAAGGTCTGTTCGTCAAAATGGATGTTTACTTTTCACCCATCTTCTCGAAGGCAGATTTTTTTTGGATGGTTAAAAGTACCCATCAAATCAAAGTCAATTAAATACTATTTTCAAAAATTGTTTTTGGAAAATCTTAAGAAATTAGGAAATAAATAAGCGCATTGTATTTGATGATATTATATATAAACAATAAAATATCTAGTTAAAATTAACATTTATGTTCTACGCGTTTACAGAAACGTTGTTCTTATTTGAAAACCCTTTACTCAACTGAAAATGACGGGTCCAATTTATTCCTTGCCACATCCATGTACTGAGATGTATCCCCGAATTCAGAGCTGGAAGCGGGGTAAACGCTACAAGTGAAGATGACAACCAGTATTAGACCTTGCCTGCTAATGCTTCTGACAAACTGAAGATTGAGAGATTTTTCAGATAAAATTTTCCTTATATAAAGTGAAGGACTTGCCCATCTCTGGGCAGCTGCATGGCTGTCGAAGATGATGATTCCGTACGTACAATGTTTGATCTCAGATCTCCGTGCGTTTAGGCACATTTATTTTAAGGTGATTACACTCAGCAAAACATCAACCAGAGAACGAACGAAAAATCAATTCGCATGCGCCTTTTAGCATGCCCTGCGGAGAAAACAGTCCCGTTTTGAACAACGGAAAACTGTTTGTTGGCATCCCAACAAGTCAGACGCTCGACACTGAAGAATCTGTAAGTAGCAGACGAAACAGGCCTAGCACTGTCGAGAGGTAGCTTGTAGTAGAATTTAAAGGAATTTGCTCGCGTTTACTGGCGAAAATTTGAAAAAGTGTTTCCATGTTGTAGAATATCCGGTGAACTAGAAGTCGCCCAACGCGCTGCAGTATGTTTCAGAACGGTGCTTCCCTCGTTCACTGACAGACAAGAAAAGGAGAGGCTGAGTCGTGAGTCTTTGCCTACTGTGTTAGTGATATGCAAGATATGCGTGCAAGGTAGACCATCTTTAAGGGACGTAACGGACGTGACTCTCAGTGTTGGCTATCTATCGACGTTGTACCACACAAATGTCTCATTTTTATTTTCAAAAAGTGATCAAATGAAGTGTTAATTTCAAATTCTCCTAGTTTCCCAATCAATTCATAGTTGTTGTCGAGCTGAATAAATCGACCAAGTTGCGTATATCAACACCATTTTTAAGAAAAAATGTGAATATTCCTTGACCTTCAGTTCTTTTCATGGTTTCGATTGTTAGGTAGAAAGTTTTAATCATCCGCGCGTAATCATCTTCTAGCATTGTAATCAATTTGCATAGAAGTGAAGAAAATTCTAATTTCTAGTTACAGGCATTCCACTAAACAGCTCAAACCCTCTAGATTCAATTTGCATTGTTCTAGTTTCATCAGCCCGAGTCACCTTTTGTGCATAGTAGTAATGTACGAGTTGAAAATACTGTGCGATTTTCCTTCGAAAATGGAGTGGATAAAACAGCCTTGGATAAAATGACAAATTTCATGAAAGGGTTGGATGTGAGATGGATGAAATTGAAGCTGCACATAGGATGAATAAAGATGAAAAGTCTCTTCTCGTCAAGTTCAGTGCCTGGCTCCAACGAACTGATATTTCATGTATGGGAACCCAACAAACATCGGTTGTTTGAATTAGAGCTTGTTCAGAAGCCGATTTGGAGGAAGCTATTCGGCTGTTTCCTCTGGAATAGCTGAATAGCTTCTCAGAATTTGTTCTGAACAAACTCTAGTCAACACCGATATTTGTTGGGAATGGAAAAAGGTTAAATTGTTCGTATAGTATGCCCAGGATCCTATCTGCAATGTGCTGTGTATACATCTTCCACTAGATGTTCCCGACCAGGAGATCACTATACCCTGTTCGCACTAAATCCATGTTATGTTGTATAGAGTAATCTTGACCTGCAAATGCCATGCACATTATTCACAGTAAAAACTAGATTTATGGATGACTGGCCAGTATAGCCAGAGTTTGTTGTGAAAGGAAATGTTAAGATGCTTTGCTTGGATGTTAAGAGTAATAATTTTACCTTTCGATTGGATAAAATTATCATTCAATTTGGGATTTAATCATCTAAGCGTGAAAAAGGAAGCTAAAACTTGTAAACGTGCTTTGCGAAAATACTAACTTCACTTCGTAAGAATAAACAAAACAACGCAACGCATTGACATGGGATGGCGTTGGCTATAAAAAACCAGCTAGCTGTGCTGATCCAGTTCATTCTTGTTTACGAACTTTGACCGCAACGGACCAGTAGCAGCAGCTTGGCAAGAAAGTGAGACAACGTTATCGAAGCTAGAAAACGACGGTCAGGGTCACGACCATAATGGCGCAGCTCAGTGTTGTTATCCTGTGCTTAATGTTTTCTTAATATTGGTACATGCATTGTTCATAATACAGCAAGTATTTGTCGTGACCCTGACCGAGGATTTCAGCCTCGATTCTGCTTACTGTTTGCTGCTGCTGCGATCCGTTGCTGACAAGTTCGTTACAGAAATGAACCGGATCAGCGCAACTAGCAATGGCTACAGCCAACGCCATCCCATGATGCGTTGGTATGAACTGTTTATTCTTATGAAGTGAAGAGGAACTCGCAAAGCGCTACTACAGAGATTTATTTCGCTGCGCGAGAAGTTGATTAGGCTCCGATCGAGGATGATTGATTTTATCCGATCGAAGACGGGGTATTGCTCGTCTAAAGTCACCTTGGCCTGTACTTCGCTCGCACAAGCTGTATACTACAATGCTGATATCAAGATTTTTTCTATGTCCAGTAGTTATAGGTTGAAGTACAAGCAGAGTTGTTACCAACAATCAATATGCAGTTACCGAGTTGATATTGGTCCACTGTTGTAAAACCGCTCGGTTCGAATTACCTTACGGAAGCCAGCTGCACCTTGCTATACATATTTGCGCCTTTGTTTTGATTTGCTGTGTTATTTTGACAGAATATTTGAGAGTGTGTTCGTGTGAGTTCATTATTAGGGGCGCATTATCAAGCTTGGGACCGAGCTTGGGACCAATGTGCTAATACCGGCTGAGCCAAGAAAAAAACGTTTTTGTTTGGGACCTACTAGTCTTAGAGTTAGTCTATGGTTATACCCTAGTGAAAACTATGCTGATATCAAGATTTTCTATATCACGTAGTATAGGTTGGAGTTCGAACGGGGTGTTACCAACAATCAATGTGCAACTAGCGATTTGAAATTGGTTCACTGTTGTAGAACCCCTAGGTCCGAAGTAAACCTTGCAGTCTGCACCTTGCAATAATTCTTGCGCGTTTCGTTACCTTCCGGTACTAGTATCTTGGTTGTTGTTTTGATTCGCTATGTTATTTTGACACAACATTTGAGGATGTGTTGGTGTGAGCTACGTTGTTAGGGGCGAATCATTAAGCTTGAGACCGAGCTTGGGACCGATGTGCTAGTACTGACTGAGCCAAGAAAAAAATCGTATTTGTTCGGGACCTACTGGTCTTAGATTTAGTCTATGGAGTTACGGTGTTGTCAAGGGTAAACACATAAAATTCGTCGTGTGGGAGAAGTTTCCGTCGGAGCTGGGCATACCCGCCTACACTGATGGATGTTCATGTCAACAATGACCAGTAAACAAAAAGATCCAGACCAATCCTGTTCCTAATTATTACATTATAGTTGAAACTATAAACAGCAATCTCCTATATAATTTTAATATGTCAGGTAAATACAGTAGGTGATAAATGTAATATAAATAGTATAAATGCACAAAGTGTAAATACAGTCTTGACTAAATAGCACTATTGTTTTTCGTTACGCAGGGACAGTCCTTGTTAGAAAATTGGTTTTTATGTTCAGCCCACAAACGTTGCTTGTCGCTCCGTAAAGACTACGCGATCGAACCATACAAATAGATAGACTGGTTAAAAAAATATATTAGCTTTCATACACCTAAAACACTAAATTAAAATTTGATATTCGACAAAGAAAGTTTTCATAAGGGCCAATGTCGCATAACGTAAACAATGACTTTTCCGCAAATTTCTCGAGAATGCTAACTTAATCATAGTGAATTATGACGACGAGATGTGCAGAACAGGGAGTTCCCCTTTATAATGAGAGTGGTAGTTTACTAGAGCGAGTTATTATTTTCAAGAGATTCGCAAAAAAGCCATTGCTTACGTTTATTGTTGCTGTGGCCTATGAAGCTCCATGTCATGATTCTTTTCGTTCTCTACTGATTCATCTGCATTGAAAATTGAACATCGATTAACAATAAATGCTGAAAAATGTGAAAAATTGATGACCATTGCAACGTTGGTGAAAAATAATATGAGTTTTTGTGCAGTGCCTGTGAAATATTTCAGGTGACGTGAAAACGATAAATAATTTTGATCATGCGAGAAACGTCAACATAGAAAATTAAATTTGTCTGATCGATATTGGATTATTTTTATCCTGCAAAAGTGGTGCATGAAAGCATAAATCTTCGGAGCGTTTTGCTGTAATTACGACACAAAATGATACGTAAAATCATTTTTACAGTACTGTGCAATCTTGTGCTGGTCCTTAATGCGGTAAATCTGTTGATCTAACGTTTTGTTTCATTGCTAAACTCTTGACAAATAATCTCTACCTAGAATCACCTCGAGTACGATGGCTGGTTGAGCATCGAGCTATACCACGCGCTGGACATTCAGGAACCGCACAAATTTACGAATCGAGGTAATGTAACCGTCACTAGTCTGAACAGCGGAGCAGTATCGTTGTCACAGGAACCGCTGACGGTTTATGAACGAAACCAGTTGCGGAAGTTGGCCGAAGAAAATCGGCTCTACCGGTTGGAAGCTCACGTTCTCGAAGCCGATGGGACCCGGTCCAAATTTCTGACGTCATCCAAAGCGGTAAGACTTGAATATATTTTACGAGCAAATCTCGAACGCTGACACTTTCTTCATGGCAGTGTGCCCTGGCCAAATCGCAACTGGCGGACGTTCTCTGGGTTTCATTGGATCATGCCGGATCCGTAACAGCCATTACTCAGTCGGTCAATAATGGCAATACGGAAAACTGCCGGGACTTGACCACTCGGGACTTTGAAGTGCTAGACGAATTCAACACTGACGTGTACGTGAAACCAATGGAAAATGCCCCGATTCCAGACACGGCCAGTTTCATTCAGAAGTTGGAGCGTGAGCGAGAAGCTCGAGAGCGGGGCGAAACCAAGGATAATCGTGGCTTCTTTGCCAAATACGTAAGATGTTGGATTATTCTTTTTACTCCATTTATCTCATGAAAATTATTCAATTCCAGTGGATGTATATCGTTCCGGTGGCAATTCTTATCCTTATATCAGGAGCCACCAATCCGGAAGCTGCTGGCGGCCAGCGTTAAAACCAAAAAGAAAATACTAAGTAGGAACATTTTTCATCATTTTTCAATTTATTCGAAGGACTTCTTTTGCCCATCAAATAAAATCTTCTAGTTCTCTACAGAAATACAATCTTTTTACTGTTTCTTAGCATCACTCTCGTCTTCCTTAGAGCCACCATCCTCCAGGTCGGCTGTCCGCTTCTTGAGTTTTTCCATCATCTTTACCTCCTTCTCCTTCCTCTTAGCTTCCTTAACCTTCTTGCGATCTTCCTTTTCCTTCTGGGCCAACATCTCCTGGAAGCGCTCGTCTCGCGGGTCAATTCGGAACCCGAAGTGCCTGCGAACTTCCTCCACCAAACGGTCTTTACGTTCTTTGGCAGCGCGAGCCTCCGCTTCCTTCTTCGCAATCCTGGCATTCAAATCCGCAACCCAGTGGTCCAGTTTTTCCATCTTCTTGGCTACTTCCTCCTCACGTGTCCTTACGCGGGCTGCTTTTTCCTGTTTGGCCTTTTTATTCTCTGCCATCATCTCTTGGAGGGTTTTTGGAAAAGCTATGCGTTCGTATTCGGCTTTCTCTAGCGCTTCGGTCTGGGTTGGGTAGCAAAGTCCTGAAATTTAGAAAATCTCTAACATCTATTTTGATTTCAAAAACATTGAGTTAAAACTTACGTGGATCAACCTTGCTTCCTTCCAAACCATACCGGCCTAACATCATGCGCTTGTACTTAACGGTTTCGTGGATCCACGATTGGGATTCCTCGTACGGCTGTTGGTTGTGAAGCAGGTTCCGATGCTGAGGCAGCAGACGGGATTTGTTCCGAAGCTGCTCGATACGAGTTTCCCGTTCGGCTAGCTGATCTTCCTCGACGAACGTAACCGGGAGATCGCTTTCCTCTGCTGAAGGCTCTTCTCCGGCATCCTTCGCCTGCGATGAGTAGAATCGGCTGATTGACGGTCGCAAGCAATTCAGGATCGTCCGGTAGTTTGAAGTTGCGTTAAACAGTCGTAACGAGGACATTTTGCACTGAAATGGTTAGTTTCATTCAATATTATGAACAATATTTCAGAAAACCAAGAAATTGTGTAAGCACCTCGTTTTTGTTTTGAAGATTTGACGTTTGTGGTGTTTTCTTCTCGTGTTATGTCAAGCATGAAATATTTCAGCTTGAAGATATTAGAATTGAGGTCATCTCCATTTAATGATCACGGAGAAACCAAACCACCCAAAATCAAGTGTAATAGTATTCAAAATTAAGAACTCTGATAGGAATACTATTTTGGATATAATTTTTTTTTTCACTGGCAGGTAGTTTTAACTTAATCCTGACGTTAAATTGTAAAAGTCAATATTACCCAGAGTGAACAATTTGGAGAGTAGTAAGTGTTCGGTGTACGCGAGAGGCGCCTTTCGCGAAACTATCCAAATCGGAGTGTTGGACTGTCACTTGGTTTTGTTTGAAAATTGTTGATCACTACTGTGCAGTTGGAGGGAAACGATTTTGTTTCTTTCGTGAAATTGAATTCTATACACGGTTACTGGCTAAAACCCATTAATGGGTGAAAAAATACGCATTTTTCAACACCACACGTAAATGTCAAACAATCGGTATAATTTGATTTGCTAAAATGGGTGAAAAAATACCCATCGGTGAGAACTTATTACCAGGAAGAAAATGGGTGAAAAATAGTTATGAAAATTATTTAACTCTCTTCAGTCGTTTGTGCGTTGCGATTCAGTTAAGTCTTGAATCAAATAAATCCGGTCCGAAATCTGCCAACAAAGGCAATTAAACAAATAAGCTGAGTAAAAGTGGATAGTTGATCCAGTTGGTATGTAAAAGATTCCTAAATATATGAATAAATAAATTTAAAATAATCAATTTCCAAAACCGCCATTTTCAGATTGTTTGTAAAATGGAAGAGCTTCGAAAGAAACTGCCAGTGCCCACTAGTATATATCAACGCTTGTAATCAGGAAAGCTTGAAAGCGTACAAGAACAACGTCATGTGAAACAAAATCCATTCATATGAAATGGATGCCTTATGAAATTCCATAGCATCGATCATAAGTTCAACCTTATAAAATTCTTAAGATTATTTGGTTGAGTGTACGACTATTTTTATTTCCATAACGGATAATTTTTCGAAAGCACACGATTTCATTATCAATTTATCTATTCATGATTCAAAAATGGGTGTTTTTTTACCCATTTTGTAAAAAAAAAATTTATCCTGATGGGTAAAAAATTACCCATTTTTTTGACGGAAGTGGCCCGTACTCATTAATGGGTTATTCACGTTTACCCATTAAATGAGGAGTGGCGATTATAGTGAAAGTGAGTACTATAGTACCCATTAATGGGTTTTAGCCAGTAACCGTGTAGTGTCCAGCTTGAAATTTAACGCATCCGGCACCTCGAAATGAAGCAACTAAAAAAAATAGTGAAATCGAGTAGCTACAAAAAAATTAACCGGCTAGTGTAGAGAGGATGAAATTTTTTTGGAGGGATGAAATTTTTGACGAATTGCTGCGTTGATAGATGTGAAAAAAAAAGGTCTATGGTACACTCCCGCTTCACTTTACTTAATTTTTGAGTACAATTGTATGCTATCTCTTGTTGTCTCACGGAAATGTTACTCAATTTTCGTTAAAAAGTGAATCAACTCAATTTTGTGTAGATCCACTTATGACGAAAATTAGTATAGTTAATTTATTATTTGTGGTATTTATATTTCTTCACAAGTTTGAAATATTTTTTTAAATACAGTACCCATATTTGACTTTGCTCGATCCCAGACTTGAACTCGTGGTCTTGGATTGAAAGCTGCCTTATTTTCCATCTTCTCCATCCTTGGTTATGCATTTGAAACAGTCAAAAGACGCATTTAAAATGTCAGTCCTTATTTTGCATGACATTATTAGTGCTGTTGTTTTTCTCACCTATCGTTTTTGGTGACTTTGCCTGACAATGTCACAGCGATGCTGCGCTACACGATAAAGTTCATCCAGCAACCATCAGGCAGCTCATCAATCCATCGTAAGGTGGATCACGGTGAGCTGTTGAGTTGATGAAGTTATCAAAAGGAAGAAGGCAAATGTTTTGACAGTTCTGATTAGGTGGTAAATGTTGTGTTACGGAATAATTTAGTGAAGCAATAATGGCTAAATTAGTTTTTTTTTGGCATTTCAGCAAAGTGTTTGCATTGGAATTGTACTTCCTATGCAAACCGATCTACTGTCTTTTTCACGGAGGACTGGCTTGGGCTGTAGGATTATATTTGAAAGCTGAGCTCTCTAATTTCGTCATTTTTTTTCTTTTGTTTGTTTTGTTTTTGATATCACTTTTATTTCTTTCTAGCATAAATAGATACATGTGATAGAGTGTTTGGTTTGGATGCCTTATGGAAATGCTTTGAATTGCAGAGAAATAATTGTTGGCAAATGCAGGGCACCTTCTACTTTCCATTTAGTTGTTAGAATAGACGTTAGGATGTGACTATTCGAACGTGTTTTTTAAAAAAAATAACACCTGCACTCTTACTCTGCTGAACTACTAATGAAATTTTTATTTAACCGATTTTTAAAAGCTACCCTGCGCTAACTAATAAAGTGCTGACGTATCATCATACCTGTCGATAGTGGTCCAAGGTCGGTTCGTCGTCGTTTCTGTTGTCCGGATGTTATCTGCTGATGCAGCTCAAATATTATGCGCGGTTTCGGGGTGTTGTCACCTGGATTGTCGTTGATGGTTTCTGTTGATGCAGCATACTGGAGGAATGACCGCTGGATCTGGTGTTTGTCTAAGTGTTGATGTGGTCTGAATAATGCCTGAAGAATGTTTGCTGATGTCATTACCAATTGAGTTCATATTTGAGGAATGCTTTGTATCTGCTGATGTGGTCCGAATAATGATTGTAGGATGTAACAATCTAGGTTTGTGGTGATGGCTCGGTTGGTAACTTAGATATTCAATAAAATGGCTTTATTGAATGTTACTCAAAACTCAAAATCAAACGGTATAAATGTGAACATGTTAATCGGTCCCATTCTTGAAAGTTTCTAATTTTGAAGAATTTGGTATGAAGTTTTTATATTATTATGGCCAATTGAATGCAAACCAATTACCACAGACAAGCCGTTTTGCATGCGAGTTTTTTTTTTAAATCTTATAAGTAATAGTTATTCATTATAGATGAATTAATGTACCAGAAACTGTACGGACCTGAGCCTACCCAGTGGAGGACCCGGATACGAAAACTACCTATATGTGCCTGTACACTAAACAATTACAATTTAAATTATTTTAGAAGAAAAATTAGTAATCTCCATTTAATTCCAACTACCTTTGCTTATCTTCGACAGATACGCGTATTTCGTCTACAATGTGCAGACTTCTTCAGTGTCTCGTACTAATAACTCGACAATCGAGTTATTAGTACGAGACACTGAAGAAGTCTGCACATTGTAGACGAAATACGCGTATCTGTCGAAGATAAGCAAAGGTAGTTGGAATTAAATGGAGATTACTAATTTTTCTTCTAAATTATAGTTACAAGTATTCCACTAAACAGCTCAAACCCTCTAGGATTTAAATTATTTTGTTACGTTTTTTTTTGTATTTTATTTTACGGCATGATATTCTCATATTATAATTTAAGGAGCAGTAAGCTGTGTCAATCATTTTAGTGAGCTAGTGTGTACTAAATCATCATTAATCAATATTTTTTTCACTTCTCTTCAACCGTCATCCAAACTAGACGTTTTTATACCACATAAGCAACATTACTGCATTTAATTTCAGTGCTTATGTCGTACATAGGAATATATTATGCAAAGAAACGGAACAGCACTTAGAAATTGAAGATATACTATTCTTTTAGTTGATATTTAATTTCAGATCATCCATAGAATTTCTAGTTTTGTGAATTTTTTATTTTATTTTAACTTGTCCATCTCGATTTGTTTTTCAGCATCTCACAATAAAATTTACTTTGAAATTGCGCTTCTGAACTTCAACTACTATATTAATAAAAGACTGGCATGCGCATATAAGCGGTATATGATTATATTCAAAGATTTTGTTAAGTGGTATCATGATGAGATAAGCGTTTTATTTCAGAAATTATCATACCGTGCGCTTCGATCACTCCAATTGCTATCTTTGAAGTATAACTGGAACAGTATAAAGAAACATTTAATAACATATCTTATAAATAATATCCCTTATTGTAATTTTTGTTTTGATGTGCGTAATGATCTATTGTTTTTCTAGCTTTTACAGGACTAGTAGGATGTTAATACATAGCTATTTTTTTTTCAGTACCAATCCATTGGATGACAGTTATATTTTGTACATACGCATATTATGTTTTTGTATTGACTAGCCGCTTTTTACGTCAAATAATTTAAATTGTGTCTTGAAATTCCAGTTACACCATTAATGTTTGAAATTTGTATAAATTTTTATCTTTTATGATATCTTCAATGTTTGTGTGAGATAAGTAAGATTCTGTATATATATATGTATTTCAGTCTGTGATCTGTATTATATTGGATCAGCTTATGAAAGCATATGAGTCCTATACGATTTGCAGTGAAAGATGCGTTTCAAAATTTTATTTATTGAATATATGATACAACATAGCGATCATTAATCAATCATTTTTAGGAAAAGTAGTTATTTGCAATATCTCAGCACATTTACTGGTACATATTTGCTTTGCGGTATAATATTTGTTCAAGTGCAAAAAACATGTGTACAATTTTCAAGACAAATTGACTTAGCATTTTCCCGAAAATAATGAGTTATAACATGAGGTAGTTATGCATCCTCGGACATTATACTCTAAAGAGTTCTCGAATGTTGTAGAACACTTGAAGTTAAACTACCCCACATGTGTTCATAAACTAAAATGAGACTTTGGTACTTCGTACACTTGACTTTGGAATATTTGCAAATGGTGATAGACCATCCAAAGAGTGTATATTAGATTATAAACTAATGTGAGGTTTTGGCGCTTGTCAATGCGTGAGGGTTAAGGTTAAGATCAAAATGTGAAAGGATTGATCTCAACCCAAGCTATCAAAAGTTCTGATAAAGGGGTGTTTTTTGGCTTAATCAGTAAATCGAGGGATTATGATGAGAATTCTATTCAGCTTACTTTTAAGTAATTAACCGCACTTTGTAGTTCGCATTCAATGTCAGCCAGTTTCAGCAGCATTGTTATAAACTCCTAAAAAACTTTAATGGTTCATAGAGGTTGTGGAGAATGCTATTCAGCTTAAAAAGTACCTCAAACGAACTGGACAAAAAAAAAAAGAAGACATCTTTATTCGACATGTTTGATCTTCTCCAATCCTGCCACAAATTATTTTTAGGGTCCTGTGTTGTGAAATTATGATTTACTCAAATTTGATGGTTTTTTCTTAAGTAAATTAATTTTTCATGAATACTTATTACCTAGTCTCCAACTCGAGTCTTCCTCTTTCAAACCGGGGTACTCACCACTGTGCCATATGAACGAGGTTGGTTATGCTATGATTTTACTCGAAGCATTGATTTCATGCATAAGTACATTTTTGTTCCCTATAATATTATGTGATCCATCACTTTTCGAATATAAATAATCTTTTTGACATTTTTCAAAGTCTTACTCGGAACTTTACGTATACTTCAAAAAGTAGAAAGTAGTTCAACATATATGCATTGTCAATTTTTGAAATTGAAATTGGTTGGAAATCATTTATCGGACTTTGTAGGAGTTGGCATCGTGCAGTGGTTGGATGCAGTGACTAGGGAAGCGATATTGGGGAGAGGTAGTCATAATGGCAGCAATATGACTGCTATGAAATGAACGCTCATACAAATATTTTATTAAAACAATAAATTAACCATTTAAGTTTAAAATGAAGTTGAAAATAAGTGTGATTGTTATTAATCAAAAAATATTAAAATTAATATCACACAGCGGTGATGACATTAAATAATTTTATTGGTTTGAATTGAATGAAATTTTGAATTGATTCAGAACTTTTTTTATGAATTGAAACAAATAGAAAGCAAAACATCATTTTGTTGGTTCAAAGCAGAGTGATTTCTTTGCGTATACGGTTAGTACATTGATTGAGTGAGATTTATTGAAGTACAGAGCCTGTTCGCAACTAAAAACATATGAACTTGAAGGTTGAATTGAATAGAAACAAGAAACTTTTCTTGAACTTTCAAGTTGTTTTAGTTGTTAATGACACTTTAATGAAAACTATATTTTGCCTGTACGTAAAGTGTCTTGTTATTTAGCAAAAAAGTTCCATGAAACTGAATTTTTACTAAATGTGAACTTTTGAGTTCTCATCTCAAGAAAAAAAAACAAACTTGGTTTGGTTGCTTGGGAAGGTCTCTATATCTCAGATGATCTAGAACACTTGAAAATGAAGATACACAGAAAAAAATTATTAATTTTAACAAGCGCGTAAAATTTCCGCTCGTTTAATTCCAAGCCAAAGGAGGCGTAAACAACGCAATTGGTTGTAGTCCTTGGTGCGCCATACAGCAATGTTTGCAATCTTTCATACAACAGGCTAGATTCAGGCGTTATCTGGCTTAAATTTACATAAAATATCCTATTATTTTCTGCCAAATCTAGCATTCCCTTTATGTGCATAAGAAACGCAGAAAATTCAATGTTTCTTTTTATCTGTGTAAGCTACCCAAAATGTGACCATAGATTAAAACCATTAAAACCACATGGTTTGACACTGGTAAATAAATACGGAAAATGGTAGTTGATTTGATAATTCAGATAGGCTTCCCAAAAACGAGTCCATACACTAAAACTTGACACTTGTGAATACGTCCGAAAATGCATTTAATATGGTGATTGATCTCAAGATCTATAATCCAAGAAGTTCTCGGATGACTTCTAGCTTTGAACATTTATTGATGTAATATAGACTATCTAATATGTATCTATACTAAATTTAAGCTATTCCGCTAGCGCAAGCGTCACAAATGAAATTCTGATGCGCTGATTGATCTGTATCCATGATTTCACGCAAAAAAATCACTTTGCTTTGAATCAACAAAATGATTTGATGCATTTCAATACAAGGTTTCTATTTGTTTCAATTCATAAAAAAGTTCCAAATCAATTCAAAAATTCGTTAAAATCATACCAATAAGTTATTTAAGGTAATAACAATCACATTCATTTAAATTAAAGAGGTTAATTTAATAAATTAATCTTCATGCTGAATCATTATTCTCTTATCAAGGTGGATCAAAACAAATGCAGCCTCCAAACGCACATAATCTTAACTCTAACGAAATCTCAGATACTACTGCGGATGGAGTTATAGCTCAGCCGCGCTGGAAACGGTCTTCTGTCAGCCAGATCTCAGTTACAACTTTGTCAACCACTTAAGGATTTGAGGTGGATCGATTGTCATCCGTTCATGTTCCGATAGAGTCAACACATCATCCCGTTATTTCCAGCCATGAAATAGCGGAAAAACAAAATGCTGCAGTAACTGATGGATATGTTGTGAGCATTAAGCAGGTATGTGGTTGAAATTTTTAAAAGCTGGCAAGATTTGATCCCATAAGTAATAAAATACTAGTCATCTCATGTACCTTGACTCTTCCTATGTTGTACATCAATTATCGGAGGATACCTGGCTGCCTTAACAATTTTATTGTGTTTATATCGCAGCCCGACGGGAGATAGAATTATAAAGAAATTTCCGCGAAACTAGACGTGGTATGAGAACGTCCATTAATGACGTCACGCAAAAATGACTTTTATAACCCTCCTCCCCTTGCCACGTGTTTTGTATGGACCTTCAATTTTTTTTGTATGCATCGTCTCGTTTTCCCAAACCCCCCCTCCCCCCTTATTGCGTGACATAATTAATGGACCTTCCCTATGCGAAAAAATAATTCAACAAGTTCCACAAATTATCTGCAATATGGTTGAAAAGATTCTTGTTACTACAGCCGCATCATTGGAAGTAAAATTACGAGCTGCTATACAAGCTAATACCAGGGGCCCGATTCCAAGCACGCACTATGGTCCGAATAGACAAATTTCACGACAAAAATCGATAACTCGAAAACCATTAACTTTAGACAGATAATGGCTTCCGAAGATTTGATTTTTTAAATAAGATCTATCTTTTGGTTTGGGTTGTGACTAGGGTGGTCCTTTTATGTTCATAATAAAAATTTCAACTTTTTATTCTTATGATTTAGAAGATTATTTGCTTCAACAGAATTGTAGATATTTCAATTTAATGAAACTTTGCTGAGGAAATTTTAATTCTATCTCATCTTCGTATCGTTTTATAACAGTTTTTCTAACTTTCCCTAGGGTGGGACTTAAAAAAACAATTTTTTTCCTGTAACTTTTTTATTTCAATTTGAATTTGAAAACTCTTCAGAGACGACTTTTAGAGTATAAAATGACGCACATTTTGAAGATACAATTGCTAGTTGATAGTTGCTAGTTGCTGAAGATAGTTGCTAGTTATTGTATTAGATAAGTTGTAGGGGTTGAAGTGTATAAAATATACGTTTTTGCAAGATATCTTATTCCTTTATTTGCAAATATTTGCAAACACAGAGTACGTGAACTGAAAGAACAAACTTCCATCTACAAGATTTAAGGAAAATTTGTTTGTCCCCTTTTGTCCCCTTTAGGGAAAAAAATCTTTTTAAATTTGGTAGTTTTGCATTTTTTCTGCATAATTTTCGATCAGCAGCATCAAAAATTATCACCAAAGACCGTAACAACTCGATTTTTTTTTTATGAAAATGTTTATATTTTTATATTAATCCATCTCTGTTAATTTATTAACATTATTATCACAGACAAACAGACATAACACATTGAACATTTTTCACAACAGATCATGGTCACTAACACAACTGCGCCATCTGTTGAGCACAATGTGATGGATGACTAAGCTGAATAGATGGCAGTAGTGTATTAACGTGTTTATTAATCACTTTAGATTGTTTGTTTGCTGCCAACAGCTTTCAAGTGGTGCCCAAAGAAAAGAACCCTCCCAACACGTCAGAGCTCTCCCCCAATCTCACAAGTGTTAAACGAAAGACCCGGCAATTCGCATTCGTTGAAAAGGTAGCTTAGCTGAATATTTCTCCTGCATTCTGTATTAACGTAACTTGAAAAAGAAAAATAATTTGACTTATTAATAAAAACCTTGATCGACTCACACATATAACTGTTTGACCAAATTTTGATCGGGACACCCTTTATTCTGAAGGTCATGTTATATAACGAGGCGTGATCTGAAATCCGGTGAGTTTAGCGACAGTTTCACCCACAGAAGTATACAAAATGTGCAACAAGACGTTGAAGCTGTTATTAATCTGCAGATATCGCCGAAGGAGTGTGGAACTACGATCAAATGAATGTGCTTTACATGACTTGCGTTACTTCAGATGGGCTAATACCGTTTGCTTCGAGCCTATACATGGTGTGCTAGAAGGGATTTTTCTGAAGATCAACAAATTGATTCTCAAGTATGTTAATGCAGAACAGGAGATCACCTTATCGATTTATTTGATTACGAAGAGTGTGAAGATTCTGATAAACCTTCCGAAAATTTCTCCCAAAAGATTTTCAACTCAAAAACTAATGCTTTAAGCCAAACTGCATCACAAACTTGGTTACTTATGCGTACATTTCAGTTCATTTCCAGTAAACTCATCGTACGGGATCAGAAAATAGAAAAATTGCTTTCATCATTACTCATGATAAGTTACGTTTATTCTTTTTAAAGATTAAAGGCCGAGCTACAATGGGGAGTGCAACGGCGCGGTGCGGCAGTTTTTGATTAACTGTTAAAAGCTGCCGCAACGCGCCGTTTCGCTCCCCATTGTAGCTGGGCCTTAACTCAAGGCATGTCAAATCGACTACGATGAACTCGTCAAATCGACTACGACAGCTAACATAGATTTCGCTGGTTTACTTTTTGATCTTCCATAATAAATAATAGTAATCCAGCGTTTGCAAATTAACATAACGTATTTTCATCCAGGATATGTAGTAAAGTATTTTAAGCACACGAAAAGTTAAAACGGTATAATTCTATTGATTGCTAGTCATGAAAAGTAAATAATTGTTTTTATCCAAGAATTGGAAACTGTTCAGTAAGACTTTTAAAAAGTCGCTTTTAAAGCTTAAGTTTTTTTTAAATGTGATAAGAGTTACGAAAGATAAATTATTGTCCCGTTAATGCTATAATTTGTGGAAAATAAAGAAAGATAGCATTCTGTTTTCCATGAGTAAGATAAAGAAGAATTCCTTCTTGAATCCCTCCAGGAATTGCTCCAAGAATTCTTCCAGAATTTCTACCAGCAATTCTTCCGAGAATTTTTCCAGGAATTATTGCGAGAACTCCTCCAAGGAATTACTGCGAGAACTCCTCCAAGAATTCGCACGAGAACTCCTTCGAAAATTTGCACAAGAATTCCAGAATGAATTTCTCCGAAAACTTCAAAAGAAATCTTCCGTGATCAAAGATTTTTTTTGTTGGAAATTATCCAGGAACTTTCCCTGGTATTAATTTACGAATCTTCGGGGGTATTATCACAGTAACTCCTCCCTGAACTCATCTGAAAATTTCCGTTCCTTCAGGAATATCTTTATCGTACGTTCAGGAATAGTTTCTTCTGAAATCTCTCAAGGATTTCGCCAGGAATTCCTCCAGGATTTCTCCAGGGATACCTTCAGGATTTTTCTCGTGAATTCTGCCTGGGATTTTTTTCCGAAATTCCTTGAGAATTTCCAGGAGGAATTCTCCGAGAAATTTGCTGAAGAAATTCCCGGAAGAATTCCTGGAGGAATTTTAGGAAGAATACCTGAAGGATTTCCTGGAGGATTAACTAAAGAATTCTCTAACTGCCTAGAGAATTTCTGAAGTAATTCCCGGAGAAATTTTTTGTCAAAATTTCCCCGGAGATTCCTCTAAACATTCCCCTGAGAACTCCAGGACAACTTCGTGGATGGAAAACTGGATAAATACCGGCGAATTTCTGGAGAATTCTCAGAGAAATTTCTGTAGGATTTCTAAAGGGGACTGTTGGAGAATTTTTTGGAAGAGTTCTTGAACAAACTTCCGAAATTCACGGATGGATCCCCG
Organism: Aedes japonicus; assembly: GCA_034211315.2. NCBI lineage: Eukaryota > Metazoa > Arthropoda > Insecta > Diptera > Culicidae > Aedes > Aedes japonicus. The sequence goes on from JASCZW010016026.1 coordinate 19,042, forward strand.
TATCTATTTGGAGGTAATTTTTGTTAAGAAATAAATTATATTTTGAGTTGTTGAGTTAGTTGAGTAGCAGATCATCTGACCACCGATGAATTTTTGACATATTTGGAGGCGAAGACCCGAGAAAAGACCTTACTGAACTGAACATTCTGGAGATAGGACAGACAAAAATCATCCTTGGCGTCATCGCCCAGTTAAAATCAGCACGTGACATGGGAAATGTTCAGACAACTTCGACTCCATCAGAAATGCTGCATGAGAATGTATTTTTCAACTTTTTTACCATTTTTTGACAGACCGTTCAATCAATTCTCGCCAGTACCTATGTAAACACCGATGCCTGAGTTTGAATGACGTATTTTTGCAGAGGGATGTTGAGAAAATTTCAAACGAGAAAGATTCCCTCGACCGGATCGG
>JASCZW010016027.1:0-19451 GCA_034211315.2 Aedes japonicus
GATATGGTTATGAAGGGCCTCAGCGTAGTCGGTAGAGGAGCGGCCCTGGAGCTTGATTTATTTCTGATTCGGTTAGCCCGGAAAATAGGACCCACTTAGAAAGTTCTTAAGCTCGTGCGATGGAGACTTTTATTTTTCATCCTGTTCGTAGTTGAACCACTCGGTATAGGAAGAAGCAAATTTAATCGCGTTGTTAGGAAACGTCCATGAAGTCCGTAATTCTTTAATGGGGGTTTGGAAAAACTGTGATACCGTTCAGGGTCGACATTCGTAAGGATTAGCACAATTTTTAACGTCTGGAATAAATAGAAAAGAAAAGTCATAAGAAGTTACTTTCCGTGAGGGGCCGGTGCATACAAACGTTGTTTAATATAATATTCGAAATGCAAATTTGGAAGCTGATTTATTCAATGAATTGGGAAAATTTAAAGTTTTTAAATTATTATTCAGTTCATAGTTTATATATAAATCTGCAGAATGTTTAAGGTTTACGAGTTTTAAACTTTACAATTTGCATCTTTTGAATTGTTTTTTCATCGTCCGCATAAACCTATTAGTTCCTATTCACCAGTTTACCTCATTGATTTGCATTGAAATCCAATAAATTGTGAACCAAGGATTGAAAGTGCACTTGCGAAATGTGTTGAAGGTACCTACGTTCGATAGTGTAACTTCCAACTTTATCATACTTCTAGCAGACTGCACCCTCTAGCGTTGGTACATCTGCTGCCCCACTCCGCAGCCCAAGTATTGAAGTTTCCTCCGATGATTACCGGTCTTCTTCCGATGAACTTCTTGATCAGCTTATCCACCACCTGGCGGAACTGCTCCATGGTCCACTTCTTTGCATAGCTGCTGCAAACAAAGATCCCGTTGATTTTGGCGAACACGAACCCTTTGAATGAACTGGGCACTACTTCGTGGATGCGAAATCAGCCCATGACTTGTATGGCAGTCATCGCCGCTCTACCTGTCGTTATAGGAAGGAACACGATACGGTTCCTCAATGTTTGCGACGTCTTACGTTATTTCTGTTGTTGACTGTCACAACAGTCGCTACTACCTCCATTACTGCCAACCGGCTGTCGTCCTTTGATATACTGGGAATCTGAAGCTCGGTTGCTTTGTTCAGTTTCTTGCAAATTACCCTTCTCCCGCATTTCCTTGCACATATCAGATCTGTCAGGGCCATTGCAGTTGCTCGCCTGGTGGCCAAAACCCAAGCACTTAAAACATCTCTCCAATTCCTTTGTAACTCAAGGGACGACTCTCAGTGAGCACACCGACTACCCAACTTTTATTCGACCCGACTCCAACAACTTGTTAGCTATATCTGTCGGCAGACGTACCACCGCCGTCTGTGTACCGCTTTACGAGTTCTTCATTTGGATTGGTGCATCTCCAAGATCACACTGTCCTTTCAGCGCCCTCCTCAGGTTGTCTTCTGTTGTGATCTCATCAGGATCCATGAACTAGAGGATTGCGCTTTGTCCGATTTCGTTCAGTCTGCTATCAGGTGTTCATCTAGAGACTATTCAATGAGCGTCCTTCAAGTTTTCACCACATTCTTCCGTAGTTTCTTCAACTTCGGATCAGCTCTTACATTTCTGACTGACTGACTGACTGACTGACTGACTGACTGACTGACTGACTGACTGTCGTGCCGAGATGGTCCGCACATACACGTTGACAATCATGGCTGAAATCTGGAAGGACGAATTGTGCAGTTCTTTCTTTGGCTGTTATCACGAGTCCACTTTGTGCTACTGTGGGAATTGAACAAATACTGCTTTGACCATTTCTTTCACAATCTTTGAGTGAAATCCACCTCTTCCAAGCCGAAATTCTGTTCTTTAGAACTTCAGTTAGATCGGGTCCTCGAATAACCGTTATTGGTTGCTGCATTAAACGGTACAGGTGTAAGAACCTCTAAATGCCTGCGACATCAATTCTGCTGCTTGGTCCGGATGTACTGCCTTGGTCACTAGACATACATACAGTGCCAAAAAAGCATTTGATCGCTTAAATTCGGCGCTGTGGGTAGGCCAGGAAAAATATACCGCAATATTCGATTACAACCTTTTGGAAGGTGAAGCACATCGTGGCTTTTTCTGGGGTAAGATTAACCATCAGTTACTCCAGAATTTTTGGCTTCGCACGGAATCACTGGACACCTTTGTGAAGATTGCGGTTCTTGTAAAGGGATGCCGATTATCAAGGATGTAGGGATGTTACCAATTTACTGGAATAGTATTTGCGATCTTCAACCGGCCAATATTCCTACGACAAGTTGAGAATTGAGTGACGAGATCCTTGAAGAGTCTTGCACTTGTCCGTGATTTCTGTGAGAAACTCTCCTGCTGCGATAGCTTGATCATCACCATGAGCCACCAAGAGTGTACAGCAATGTTTGCTAGAATGAAAGATATGAAGAGAAAGTGTTGAAAGTTCCGACAGTGTACGGTAGATTGGAAATAGAATAGAAGCATTGAAAAGTGAGCGAAAAGGTATGGGTAAAGTAATACTCGAACCAAGGACGTTACCCTTTGCCTGTTGAGGTGGCGGATTCATCCGTGCCTCGAAATACCTCGCAGTGGGATATTAGGGAACATCTCCTTCTACATCATAATCGATACTCCATGCACGGCAACAATAAAAAAACATAAAAATCAGAGGTACCGGATGCCACTTGAATCGCCGAATGTAGACAGTTAGACGTACTAGTTCAACACCTTTGATGAACGTAGGCCGAGAATTTCGCTTGGAGTGGTTGTTTGAAGAATTGCAATGATATACCTTTCCTCCAAATCTGCCTTGTTGATACTGTGCTTGTCGATCAGTGCTGTTCATTAAACACCAACCATTAAGGTTCATGAAACTAGCTTGATTCATATTATAGATATGCTTGACTCATGCCTTGCGACAGCAGGGCTGTTTCCGCCTGCAAGATTTGCCACGAACTGCTTCCATCTTGAAAGTGACGCTGAAAGCCAACTGGTGACGATGGTTGAGTCGGTCCAAAAGTAACACTTGGTGCAGACACCTATGTTCATGGAGACCTTCTCAATGACAACTCTAGCCGGGGAATTGACAGAGATTGCTTATTTTTCTTCAAGTTCTCGATTGAAGCTACTCGAAATTTGGACCAAATGAAGTTCACCAATACACTCCCATCTGCGCCAAAACCTTGATTAATGCACCGCCGAAACCGTGGATCTCTACTGCTTCTTTACTACAGGTTACTTCAACCCAGCGAAAAACAGCGATCCCATATAATCTCGTCAAATTTTCGCCATCTCATTCCAATCACACTCTTGGTTCCAGAGATCTTAGAGGAAAAGCTTCGCCAATATGATGACCGGTCTCACTAGTCACAATGGGTCGAATAAACGGGGTGCATCAGGCAAAACACACCGCTTCGTTATTTCTGGAGAATCCCTCCACGTTGATGAACTAGTGATATGGATGGTGAGGATTTTATTTGATCACTAATTTCTCCTAAATTCCTACCTTGCGCGATCAGGCTCTAACCATGAGTTACTCGATATTTATGACTTATGCGGGTCTCGTAGAACCTCATAAACCTGGTGGTTTTAGCTGTATTTGTTGCGTAGATGACGTATTGCTTCACCGGATCATTAAGCGGAGACAAAACGGGGCTACCTGGAAGTTCATCGTTCAAACTTTCTTGAAGCTCGAAGACCTCTGGAAGACCGTGAAGTCGAAATAGATGGAAGACGAAAGCTACAAATCCGTGAACGCAGAAGGGCTGTTCCTAAACCACGTAGACTCATTCAAGAAAAATCTCAGGCCCCCCCTCCTCGTTGACTTTTTTCCAAACATATCGCAGGGCACGAGCGAAGATCATCCTACTTCGTTCATGTCAAGGAAGCGTCGACGGTACGTGAAGGCTGGTTAAAACTAGGACTCGGGCCTTATCAGCTGAGTTGGACAACTCCACAAGCTTATTGAGACAGAGCTGTCACCATGTGAATCCATGGCCGACTACGTGAAGCAGATTGTGTCTACTGCTCACCAGCTCCGCGGGATTGGACTCAAAATTTCCGACGAGTGGATCGAAACGCTTCTGTTGGTTTTCTGCCCGATGAGTATCGTCCAATAATAATGGCGTCGGAGAACTCGAACATAGCCACAACGAGAGACGCCATCAAAACGAAGCTTCTTCAAGAGATCCAGATTTCATCGATCGACAAGGCTTTGTCTGCAAACAAGAGGAGCGGAAAATTTGGTCAGCATGTGAAGAAATCCTCCTCCGATCTTCTCTAGGGGCCAAAATGCCGGAAGTGTAGCAAGTACGGCCATATAACGAAGGACTGCAGAGTTTTCGTCGACAACAAGTCTCGCAAGATGTGGATGTAGTTTCTGAAGTCGAAATCGGAAGCTAAGGTAACGCAAGTGTTCAAGCATTTCCACGCTATAGTTGAAGGACAATCCGGAAGAAAACTCAAGGTGCTACGTACGGACAATGGGGGAGGAGTACATCAACACTGGCATCAATAAATACCTGATGCAGTGTGAGATCATCCTCCAGACGTCAACTAACTACAAACCGGAACAAAATGGACTAGGTTTATCGTGGAACGCGCGACGTGCATATTGTACGAAGCTAAGCTGTCCAAAGCGTTCTGGGTGGAAGCTTCAACAACTTTTGTTTAGCTGCTGAACCATTCGCCTACCAGAGAACATAATCTTACGCCAGAGGAGGTGACGACTGGCAGGAAGCCCGATCTGTCACATCTTAGGATTCTCGGAAGTCGAACGATGGTATTCGGGACGCCAAAACCCACGTGTGTATTCTGACCGGGTTCGAAGAGTAAACCAAGGTATACCGGCTGTGTGATATGCAATTCAAGAAGATCGATATCAGCCGCAAGGTAAAGTTCACCAATGAGGGTGGCCTGCTTTTGCTTTTGCTCCGAACGCTGGAAGGTAGGTATGGAGCAGGAGCCCTGTTGGACACTGACTAACCTTCCAGAAAGAAGAAAAGTCATCAAGTGCTAATGGGGTGAAAACATTGGCTGCTACAAGGCACGGCTGATCATTCAGGGATACTCTCAGCGCAAGAGGGTGGACTACGACCTACTCGGCAGTGGTCCGTCACAGCTTGCTTCAGTATTTGCCAAATACAATCTCTCGATCGATTAGGTGGATGCTATCACCGCGTTCCTCCAAGGTGACCTGGACGAAGAGATTTATAAGGACCGACCGAGGAGAAAGCCGAACAAATGGCGAAGTTACCTCACTAAGAAGCTGTAGGGTGGCTGATGTATCTTGCCCAATGTGCCAGGTCAGATATCCTATTTTCCGTGAACTCCCTTAGTCGGTACAACACGAATTCAAAAATGAGTCGTTGGCAAGTTGCTATGGTACCTCAGAGTGACTTCAACGATGAAGCTTCAAGTTCAGCAAGTGCGAAGATAATTGGCTATTCCGATGCCGATTGGGCTGCCGACTTGGATAACCGGAATTCAACCAGCGGATTCATTTTCCTGCTGCAAAGAAGAACGGTGTCCTGGAACTGCAAGAGGCAACCAACCACGGCTTTATCGATCAGTCAGACAGAGTACATGGTGCTTTGTCTGCAGCGGTACAGGAGGCGTCCTGAAGGCAAGAACTCGTGTCACAACTTTGGGAAAGGTAACCGATTCAACTGTGCTGTGACAACCAGAGCATAATCTCTGTTACTAAGAATGGTGGATATAATCCAAGGACCAAGTACATAGATATCCGGGATCACTTCATACGTGAAACCCTGAGCAGGAAAATCGTCACAAATCGTTAGGAAAGAAATGAACACATATTCGCTATGTTTTTGCAAAATTAGTTAATTCAATCTCCTCTCCTAGGCTAGGCACTTGCGCCATCTTTCTTACACACTTTCATCCAGTCTTTCTTCAAATTCTTGTTATTTTTGAAGATCTTCCCTCTTTTCCGGAGCTTGCCTTCCATAACCACCCAGAATTTTTCTATTGGTCGATGTTCTGGAGAGTTTGGCGGAATTGCCTCCTTCGGTACAAAAACAACATTGTTGGCTGCGTACCACTCCATCACCGCTATCGCGTAATGGCAGGACCAGATCCAGCCATAACAGAGTGTAACCTATGTGGGGCCGAAGGAAGGGCAGCAGGCTCTTCTGGAGGTATTCTTTTTTATATATTTGGCCGTTGGTGGTGCAGATTGATATGTACGGCTTGCTGAATTTGCCACAACCACAGATCGCCAGCCACACCAAGTACCTCTTGTCAATTTTTTTCAAACTTCTTCTTTCGGAACTTCTCCAGAACTTGCCGACGAAACACTCCAGGCTGGTAATCTACTTGGCGTCTGCTTTAATGTACGTCTCGTTCAAGTTCAAGAAGTTCACATTGAAGAAGAAAAAATAAATGCCTTTTTAATAGTGTAAACTTTGTTTAAGAATATAGTACATATGCGTACTTTTGGAAAGTCAACAGTTATTAATTGATATTTTTGTGATGTTCATCCAAACTGTCCTTGAGTTCAGTATATTGTTGAAACAGTAGGTTTTTGGAGTATGAATAGGGACAATTTAACGATATCCATTGAACAGAATGGATGGTCAATAGACATAATCCGACAATCTTGGGATATTCTAGGTCATCCAAACTGTCCTCAAGTTCAAAACATTAGAACAATAGTAGTGTTTTTGGCTACATAAAGTTATTATATGTGCCCAATCATATTAAATTAATCTTTGGAGAGTCAACAATCATTATTTTATAACTTTGTGATTCTCTAGGTAATCCAAACTGCCCTGGGGTTTAGGATTTAAAGTCTATGGAAGTAACAGTAGATTTTTAAGCTTTACAATGTAACGTCACGTATTCAACCATATCCAGTGAATATTTTCGTACGTAAAATATACAATAAGATAATCTTGAGGTGGGCTCCCAAACTAGCCTTAAGATCAGAACGTATGACCTACAGTTGTAACAAAAGCTTTCTGGTATATGCAAGGCTACAATGTGTATTAAAACATGTTCATTAAATATATTAGAAGAACAACAGATAGTCTCCGGGTGTTCTAGGCTATCCAAACAATCCTGAGGTTCAAAAATTAAAAATCTTCAGCTGTAACTGTATCTTTCTGGACTAAATAAAGTAACAATATGTGTTTGACGAGATTGAATAAGTATTTTGGAAGGTAAACAGATATAATGACATATCTTGGGAAGTTCCAGTTTACCAAAACTGCCGTTGAGTTCATACTTTAGGATCTACAGTCGTAACAGTAGCCTCATAGCCTATATAAGGTGATGATATGTATTCAAACACATTCAGTGAATCTTATGAGTTCACAACTAAAGATGTTCAGAAGTAACCGTAGCCTTTTAGGCTATACAAAGCTACGAAAAATTTTCAAACCTTTTCAATGAATATTCTGAACCGTCCACAGACATCATATGATAACCATGTTAGTTTCAGGTAATTCAAACTGTCCTTCAAAATTTAATGTCTACAATTGTAACAGTAGCTTTATGGACTACACAAAGTTGAGTTAGTTTGTTTGGCATAGAATATCCCAAAATTACCTCATAATGCCAACAGACATTCCAGGACATCCATTGAATATGTTTGAATACATATCATAGCATTCTATAGCCAATAAAGCTACAGTTACAACTGTAGATCTTAAATTTGAAATACCAGGACAGTTTGGGCGACCTAGCACGTCTTACAGAAATATTCCCAAATTTTTTTCTATCGTTTATATGTAATTGAGCAACAAATCAATCAGAACACACCAAGTTGCTTATATTCCCACGCCTGCAATAAACAAGGCATTGTACAATCCAAATAGCGTCATCGTTTAGAATAACTCAATGGGGCTGTACCTTGTAGCTTTTTAATTATCGAGATTTTCAGCCCCAAGCTGGTTCATCTTCCGTCGTAGTTTCCTCAAAACCTCTTTTGGGCATTTTCGTAACTTGTCCGGGAGTGAGATTCGAGCTCATGACTTTACCTTGAGAGGTATGGATGTTAAGCACTACTCCAGGGCATCCCCACTGGGTCATCGGCGTTTAAATTGTCGATTCTCAACGGTTTCGCGATCCACTGGCCTGTCCAAGCACTTCTTGTTTGATAGCCGTCGCGATAACCACTTGACAGGTTGTTGCGAAGTTTTGCACACTCTCAGCTAGTTTTACTTAAAATTTCGTCAATTTTTACATATTTATATATAGATCTGCACTGGTTATTCCGAAAATTTCCGTAGTTTCGGATTCCAAGTTGGAGTACTGGGGTAAGTACCTGTCCACAGTACAGTGTCCAGGGATGGTGGACAAAATATTTTCGGTAGCGAAACATGGCATGCGGCACATCAAACTTCATGATTTAGCATAACTAGGTCACCAAAAGACATTTTGAGAATTTTAGGCCATACTGGCCACGAAAAGAAGCGAAGCTCTGCGGGATCCGAAGAAAAGTGGCCATATTCAAATCGTTGCCAAAACTGGCTTTCGGCATATCAAACTTCATGATTTTGCAAAACTTGTTCTTCCGAGGACATTCTGAGGTTTTATTATACACGCCACTTGGGGAAGTCCTGCAGAATCCGAGTTCCTCCGGGAAAGTGGCCATATTCAAATCTTTTCTATAACCCGACTTGCGACATATCAAACTTAATGATTTTGCAAAACTTTGTCTTCGAATGACAATGTCTGCCAATACTGGCCACTTAAGAAGCTCTTGTGGGATCCGAGTTTCTCCGGGAAAGAGGCCATATTTAAAAAAAAATCCAAAACCAGGCTTGCGACGTATCGAATTTCATGATTTTGAAAAAGTTTGGCTTCGGAGGACATTCTTTGAATTTTCTACCATATATCTAACCAAATCGTTCTCCATGAAACTTTATCGTACTGGTTATGCTCGTAGGATAGATTTAAAAAAGAAGACCTCTCCTCAATTTTGTAATCCTCTTCGTACTTTTTTTCTGAATTTTGTTACGCTTTGGTGCACTAAAATGTGCATCTTTTCCAGGTCGACAGTATCCCTTTGTAAAAACCACTAGCCGAGACAACCATAGTTAGAAGAGCTTATGTCAGAACAAATATTGTGGTTTTGCGGTTGAAACGCAATTTTAGTTTTTGTTTTTGTTTTGTTCGATAGTGTGAATTATGTTTGTGCAAAATTTTGAATGACTCGAAATCTGATAATATGAGCATCGCGGATAAAGCCTGGTTGGAAAAGGATATTGATCCATATTGATCCAAACACAAAGTTTTGCAAATTCATTAAATTTGATATGTCACAAGCCAAGTTTTGGAAACGATTTCAATTTGGTCTTGTAGGGCCACTCCAAGTGGCCAGTATGGTCAGACACCCAAACAAATTTTCTCTGAAGACTAAGTTTTACAAAATCATGAAGTTTGGTGAGTCGCAAGCCAGGTTTTGGTAACAATTTGATTATGGCCTCTTTCCAGGAGAAATTCGAATTCCGCAGGATCTCTTTAGTGTCCAGTATGGTCAGGAATCCTCAGAATGTCCTCCAAAGACCTATTTTTGCAAAATCATAAAGTTTGATATGTCGCATGCCAGGTTTTGGAAAAGATTTGAATATGGCCACTTTCCCGGAGAAGCTCGGATCCCGCGGGCCTCCAAGTGGTCAGTATGGTCAGAAATTCTCAAAACGTCTTTTCATTACCTAATTTTGCAAAACCCTGAAGTTTTATGTGTCGCAAGCCAGGTTTTGGCAACGACTTGAATATGGCCACTTCTCCGGGGGAGTACAGATCCTGCAGGGCCTCTTTTAGTGGCCAGTACGATCACTAATCCTCAAAATGTCTTCTGATGACCTAGTTATGCTAAATCATGAAGTTTGATATGCCGCATGCCATGTTTCACTACCAAAAATATTTTGTCCACCATCCCTGGACAGGTACTTACCCCAGCAATCCCACCTTGGAATCCGAAACTACCAAAATTTTCGGAATAACCAGTGCACTATGGTCCAGATCATGAATTTACGAGGAAACATGCTGCCAGCGCCTTAACTTGAAACTTTACAGCAAAGTGATGTTCTACAGAGTTTTAGAACATTCAAAGACGCGTACTTTGGTATACAAATTTGGAGCCAGCTTTAACCAATAAATAGTTATTGAAGTTTTTCTAAAAAAAATACGCACTTTTCAAATGTTGACTTCTATTATTGAGGCAAACACAAAAAAATTAAAGACGTCATTTTAAAGGAAAATTTATATTGTTTAACATATGTGTAAACTAGAGATATTTTATTTCTGTATCTTGAGAAAATTACATTTGAATCTGGTATGGATTCTCTGGAGGACACAACTGAACGGTGGGTATTGAAATAAAAAAGTAAGGGCAAAAAAAAACATTTTTTATGGTACACCCTAAGTTGATGAGGGAAAATTGCTCTTAACTGATCAATTTTTAAGCTACAAAAAAATTTATATGTAAAAATTCCATGAAATTTTCTGCGCTACAACTTTGCTCAAGAAAGTATACGTCTATTTCTGCAAATAAAAAAGTTAGTGTATGTATTTCCGTGAAAATGAGGACCACCCTAATTTTAACTAACATAAAAAAATGGGCCTTAGTAATACAAACCATGTTGTACAACATCACTTTGCTGTAAGGTTTCAAGTTTAGGCGCTGGGAGCATGTTTCCTCGTAAATTCATGATCTGGACCATAGTGCAGTGCAGATCAATGAATTAGGATAATTTTGTGATCTATTACAAAAGACCGCATCAAAATCCAATGGGCAACGATGGAGTATCATCAATTTTAAATTTTATTTTTTTCTGTCTCAGAGAGGTTGGGAACGTACGTGTTAAAAACTAGAGTAGACAAATACTATCGGATCATCAAGCAAACAAATCGTTCTTTTCAATTCGTTCTGCTGATAGTATTTGTTCATAGAATTTAAATAACGTGCCTATTCTGATTTAAATATGTGAATACTAAAAAAATATTCAGAATGTTTTACCACAGACAAACTGACATAACCCATCAATCATTTTCTACTAGAAACCATTGTCACTAAAACACTATCGCCATTTGTTGAGCGCACTGTGATAAGTGATAAAGCTGAACAGATGGCGGTAGTGTGCTAACGCCAAACTTACTATGCTATGGAATTGCTATGCGTGCCACCAGTGGCGATTGTACCAACTGAGAAACAATTCAATTGATCGTTAAATGCGTTTTCGATAAAGAAACTGTGAGTGTTACGTCTGTTTGTCTGTGGTTTTACTCTGAACGTTACAATATTAAACAATTGATGACAAGTAAAGGGTGTATTCGATAAAAATGGCACACAGAAAATCTTCTGTAATTTTTGAATTGTATGAGTAAAAAACCTAGAAATTTGAGAAGATCTTATCCATAGTGTATTATTTACATCTGCCAAGTTTCATAGTTATACATTCAGTAGTTCCAGTCATGTCGTCGAAACAAGAAATTGTCCGTGAGAAAATTTTGTGCACTCACAATCAAAATCCAGGGGCGTCCCACCGGTGCTAAAAGGCTTGGAATTGCAAATACAACTGTGTCTCGTGTAATAAGAACCTCCAAGGAGCGTCTGAGTGTCCAAAGGAAGGAAGGGATTGGTCATAAAAGTGGTCCAATGGACAGTAAAATGGCCAGGAAAGTCGTACAACAATTCAAGAACCGTCCAAACTTGTCAATTCGAGATGTCGCTAAAAAGTCTAAGGTGTCAGTCGGTTTTGTGCAGAAAACCATGAAGCGTGCTGGGTTACATGTTTACAAAGTGCAAAAAGCCCCAAACCGGAATGAAAAACAAAACATCACTGCGAAAACCCGCGCCCGGAAACTTTACACGAAGCTGCTCACCAAATCCGGTTGCATCGTGATGGATGACGAAACATACGTCAAGGCCGACTTCCGTCAACTTCCTGGGCAAGAATATTTCGTTGCCAAGTCGAAGTTCGATGTTCCGGAGGATGTTCGAAAGAAGAAACTATCGAAATTTGCAAAGAAGTTTCTAATCTGGCAGGCGATTTGCGGATGTGGTAAAATAAGTGCTCCCTTCATCACTCCGGAAACTTCGGAGTGCCTTAAGAAGCGTCTCTTGCCATTCATTAAGAAGCACAAAGGATCAACTCTGTTTTGGCCTGATCTAGCATCCTGCCACTGCGCTCGAAACGTATTGGAGTGGTACCGAGCCAACGGAGTCAATTTTGTGCCATAGGATATAAACCCACCAAATTCACCGGAACTTCGTCCAATTGAAAAATTCTGGGCAATTATGAAAACGGAACTTCGCAAACATCCCAAAACTATAAAAAACAGAGCTAGAGTTGAAGAAAATTTGGGTAAAAACAACAAAAACACTGGGAAAATCGGTTGTACAAAATTTGATGGGTGGAGTGAAAAGGAAGGTGCGGGCATTCGGGATGGGAGACGAAATTGAATAAAACAAATGTTGTTAATCAAAACTCATTAGTAGTTCTTCATTCCCTGAAAATTTCAAGAAAATCCGATAATCAGTTTAATTTTGATGAGTATATATGTGTGTGCCATTTTTATCGAATACACCCTTTACCTATGCCGAAAATTCCCGAAAATGCTTTCCTACGTTTGCTTTGATTATATCATCTTTCTCAACTTCCTTTTCATTCTTTTTTTCAGCATCATGGGAAGTTCTGGCTATACCTGTATACGGCGGACGTTCTGCTCGTTCAACATCCTTATATGGGTAATATAAATATCATTGAAATCAACCTTTCACCTAATCATTCGGTCCATTCTAGCTTTGCGGTAGCTGCTTTCTCGCCATCGGCGTTTGGCTCCGGTTTGCCGCTTCGGGCTATGCCACTCTACTGCCAGACCACGCGGCCCTCAGTGCCGATTGCCTGTTCATGACCGTCGGCGTAATCAGCTTCGTTATCGCGTTCTTCGGCTGCTGCGGCTCGTGGTTCCAGTCGAGGTGCTTCCTGATTATAGTACGCGAAGATAGTTTTGGGCAATCGCAATTGGAAGATTAACACTTTGATTGTTTAATGTTTTGCAGTATTTCTCGCTGGTGGTGGTGCTGTTTCTGAGCGAGTTTCTGCTGGGATCGTTGGCGTTCGTGTTCCGAGGTGGAATTGGCCGAATGATGATTCACGAGCTGAAGTATGGTATCGAGAAGCACTACAACGTTTCGGATCGTGGAGGACTTCTGTCACCCTCGGTGGCTTCCATCTGGGATAAGGTGCAGGTTGAGGTGAGGAGGAAGAACGAAGTTGGGATTGGCAAATAGTAATACTAATCGAATTCGATTTCAGCTGCAATGCTGTGGGGTGAGCTCGTATGAAGATTGGTACGACATCAGTGCCTGGCCGGGTGAGCGATGGGTTCCACGTTCTTGTTGCCGACCGCGGTACAATTCACTGATGCTGGAAGGATCGGGCGACGATATGCAGAGCCTTGATTGCAGGAAGTAATTTCTTAGTCATTTTGGGATTCATCACAGAGAATTCATGCCACTTTATTTTGATTATTTCAGAGCTGGCGATCCGTCTCTGCTGTGGGACAAGAGCTGTGGTCAAATTCTTCAAATGTTCTTCGTCCAGCGGCTACACGTCGTTGGAACAGTCGGTCTAGTCATAGCATTTTTACAGGTTCAGTAGCATTTTGAATTTCGAACAACAAATCTATTGACAAATTTGATTCGTTTTCAGCTATTCGGTCTCATATCATCGATGTTACTATTTTGCACAGTGAAGCACAAACGTTCCTCGAAAACGTACAAATCCTACTCGCCCACGGTGGATACGACCCTGAATCGTAACAGCACAGGCACCTATCTGGACGATTGATATTGACTCAACTCTCGAGCCGATATCGAGAACATACCAAATTGAGAAATAACTCCGACGCTCAACCATCAAATCGAATGAAAACGGGGAAAGAAAGCCCAATGGGAAACTATATGAGCTTTTAAAACATTTTAAAGATCGAACATTGCCGATGATACGCCGAAATCGAATCCTTAGATTAAGAAGATGCTGTGCCAAAAACATTGAAGATAACTGATTGTATTTTTTTCTGTTAAGACAAGATTAAGCTAGTACTCATAATTTATGAAGCGTTATGCGGTAGGGACGGTGAATTGCAGGAAAATTGACGAACCATGGGTCTTATCAACGATCGTTCCGGAAAATTTTATTTACAAAAGAAACCAGTTATTCGAAGACTCTGATCTAGCCTCGGTAGTTTTTTAGCGTAACATAAATCTTGTTTTAGGACTATTTATAAAACATAAATCGAGGAAACCAGCCTAGCAGTAAACACACATTCCAAAGTAGCAATTGTATTTACATAATAATCCAGAGAGAAGCGAAATAAATCCAACTTGTACTCGATGCCTTCCCCTTCGTTCAGTCTTATTCTAGCCCGACCAGCTTGGAGCCGAAATCGTTGAGCGATTTGGTAAACTTTTTGTTTGCCTTCCTTAGGAATTTCTTAGGTGCCTGAAATGGGAAACTATTAGAATCCAGATGATCGAAATCTGAAAATAGGGGGCACTCACATCAATGATAGCATTGATTTGCTTGGCGAAGAAATCCACCACGTTGACGATGCCCTTCCGCAGGGCATCGTAGTCTTCAATTGGATTCGGCTCGTAGTCTTTTGGGGTCGCCTTATCCACCACCGCTCCCGGCTGTTGGAGGTAGTTGTAAGAAAACCTGTTGAAGTCTATGTATTATGATGGAAGAAGTGAGTAGAACTTACATTCAGTAGATTCACAATCTTTTGCTGAACGTTGTCGAACACCGAGAGCACCTTGGATTGGAAGTCTTCCTTCTCTTGTATAGCTTCTTTACCCTCGTTTTCGTTGTGAATCAATCCGTAGACCTGGGTGAATAAATTGAGATAAATGTATTGTGTAGCTTGACATATTGTAAGCTTTTTTATGTAATTACAGTACAGCATAAATTGACGACTTTTGAGATAATGTGGTTAGAGATAACTTGTTTGTAAAATTAATTGCGTAAACATTCGAACGGATTCTTAGGGATACTAAGAAATGAAACCACACCATATCCTGTTGTATTATTGAATCATATCAATAAGGTCTGTAGCCGCAATAATTCGGACACTTCAAAACCTATGCAAATCACAAATTTCGCATTATTTTTCAATTGTAGTTAAGTTTGCATAAAGTTTTCGTGCTTTGTGCCTAACTCCATTTTCTAGAGTTTGAACAGACTTTTCAGACACAGTGGTGACCGCCTTTTTCCTAATTTAATGAAAGTGTTTGACATCTTTGATTTCATGTTTTTATCCAGAAAGCTTTCCCTTCATCAGAGCCCAATATTTCTCCAGTACAAATCTCGTGATTTTGCTGTCAAGTTCTCTTTGTCGTTGCGATGTGGAACTGTTTTTGCTTTACACGCCTTTCACCCCAAAGAGTGTTTTGATGTTTGGAGAAAACCAGGTGACGTACCTATTTTACGACCCACCGTTTGAATTGAGAGATTCGGGTTTTCCTTCAATATCCTCTTCACGTTTCGGTCCATGACACCATTAGTTTTATCATTTCTTGCTCGAATTTATGACGCGAGTGAAAAATCTATCTTAACCAAGTTTGGAGAACACTGTTTTTTGGATGAACTGCCAAGAAGAGGCAGAAGATCCAGTTGTTACAACCCTAAACTGGACCAGAAAGTGGTAACTCTGATTCGGAAGAAAATGTCGATACGCGATTTGGTCAACAAAGTGGGAACCAGCATCAAAAACCCTTCCAGGTCCACAATAATATACAGCCGTCATAGAGGTGGATTCTAGCAATGCAGACAGATCGGTTCAAGTAGAGAAGGTTAATCAAAAAATGATGGTATAGCAAGCGTTGTGTTCCTGCGCTATGAAGTTTACCAATTTTTACACTGCCGGAAAAATCAATGCGGAAATCTATCGATCTGAGTGTCTGCAGAAAAGGTTGCTGCCTTTATATCTGAAGCATTGTACCCCTCCACTGTTTTAGCTGGATTTAGCGTCGGCGCATTACATCAATTGGCTCACGTAAAAGAGAAAGATATCAATCCGTCAAATTGCCCTCAGCTTCGGCCGATCGAACGCTATTGGGCGATTGGGAAGAGGGTTTTCAAAAAACCTGGTAAAGCAGCTGAGAATATGCAAAAGTTAAAAAAAATGTAAGCTAAGGATTCAAAAAAATGTGATGAAACACTTGTCCGGAACTTGGGGATGACCCCGGCCTAGTGGTTAGCATCCATACCTCTCACGCCAAAGTCACGAGTTCATATCTCACCCCCGGAGAAGTTACGAAAATACCCAAAAGGTATTTGAGTGACAACGACGGAGATGATACATCTCGATAATAAAGAAATTATTGTCCGGAACTTGATAACAAGTGTTCGAACAAAAATTCGCAAATTCACGAAAGAATAAAATTTATTTCATCTAGTTTTCACATTGCTCAAGTTCAGTTCCGCACAATGAAGAATCATTCATTTGTTTGAATACAACATCATTGTTTTTATGATTTGAAAGGAAACAAATACAACATCTATATAATAAAAATGAGTTGGGGTTTCCTTTGTCACGATTTAACTCGCGAGCGGAAGGACCGATCGGCGTGAAATTTTGTATGCAGAGATTTTTGGGGCCGGAGAATAATCTTATGATGGTTTGAGACCCTTCCCTCCTCTGAAAGGGGGGGCTCCCATACAAATGAAACAAAAATTTCTACACAACTCGAGAACTAAACAAGCAAAAGAAACCAAGTTTAGCATGTGTGAGTTTTTGAATGCAAAAAAGGTTTTTATGGTAGCTTGAGAACCCTCCCCGTCATAAAAGGGGGGGCTCCCATACAAATAAAACACAATATTCTGCATAACTCGAGAACTAATCAAGCAAAAGAAACCAAATTTAGCATGTGTGAGTTTTTGAAGGCAAAAAAGGTTTTTATGGTAGCTTGAGAACCCTCCCCGTCATAAAAAGGGGGCTCCCATACAAATAAAACACAATATTCTGCATAACTCGGGAACTAATCAAGCAAACGGAACGAAATTTAGCAAGTGGTGGTTTTTAAAGACAAAAAATGTTTCTATGTTGGTTTGAGACCCCTTCCCTTCTAAAAGGGGGGTGGGGGAGGGAGGTCTTCGATACAAATGAACTACACTATTCTGCATGACTCGAGAACTAATCAAGCAAATGGAACCAAATTTAGTATGTGGTGGTTTTTGAAGTCAAAAAATGGTTCTATAATGATTTGAGACCCCTTTCTGAAAGGGAGGGAACCTATTCAAATAAAACGCAAATCCTTGCATAACTCGAGAACTAATCAGAGAAATGGAACCAAATTTCGCATGTGGAAGTTTTTGAAGGAGGGAAATGTTTCTATGGTGATTTGAGACTCTTCCGTCATATGAGGAGGAAAGGGGGAGGGTGTGCTTTCAAACAAATGGAACCCAAATTTCTGCATAACTCGAGAAATATGATTATTTCCAAATGGAACCAAATTTGGAATGGACGAGTTTATTAAGGCATGAAATGTTTTTATGGTGGTTCAAAGCCCCTCCTCCCTCTAAAAGGGGGGCTCTCATACAAATGAAACAAATTTCAACCAAACATGAGAACTATACCTACTGCTTTACAAATTTGTATTCAGTGGTTTTTGGGTCCGGGAAAGCATCTTATGATCGTTCGAGAGCCCTCCCGCTTCTTGAAAGGGTGGGATCCCATTCAATTGACAAATAAATTCCTGCATAACTCAAGAACTAATCAAGCAAATGCAACCAAAATTGGTATGGGTGAAATTTGAAGGCAAGAAATGTTTTTGTGGTAATTTAAGACCTCTCCTCACTCTGAAAATGGGGGCTACCATACATACGAAACACAAATTTAAACCAAACATGAGAACTATCCCTACCGCTATGCAAATTTGTATGCAGGGGTTTTTGGGTCCGGGAAAGGATCTTATTACCGTTCGTTTTCTGCATAAGTCAAGAACTAATCAAACAAATGGAACCAAATATGGCATGTGGAGGTTTTGTAGGCAAGAAACCAAATTTAGCATGTGTGAAGTTTTAAAGGCAAGAAAGGTTCCTATGATGGTTTCAGATTCCTCTTTACCCTGAAAGGGGGGGGCTTCTATACAAATGAAATACAATATTCTGCATAACTCGAGAACTAATCAAGCAAATTGAACCAAATCTGGCATGTGGAGGTTTTTGTAGATGAATACTGTTTCAATGCTTATTTGAGACCCCTCCTTTTTCAGAAGGGGGGAGGGGGCTCCCATACAAATGAAACACAAATTTATGCATAACTCGAGAACTAATCAAGAAAATGGAACCAAATTTGGCATATGGAGATTTTTGAAGGAGAGAAATGTTTTTATGGTCATTGAGACTCTTCCGCCTTTTGAAGTGGGGGAGGGGGTGGGGGCTCTCAAACAAATGAAACGTAAATTTCTGCATAACTCGAGAACTAATAAATCAAATGGAATCAAATTTGGCATGTGGATTTTTTTGAAGGTCAGACATATTTCTATGGTGGTTTGAGACCCCTTTGCCCTCTGAAAGGGGGCGCGTGGGGCTCTCATACAAATGAAACGCAATTTTTTGCATAACTCGAGAACTATTCAAGTAAATGAAACCACATTTGGCATGTGGGGGTTATTGGAAACAGGATTTTTATTTATATTAAAATGGATTTCTGTCTGACTGTCTGTCTGACCGATCGGAGTGAAAATATGTATGCAGGTATTTTTGGGGCTGGGGAAGGTTCTTATGATTGTTTGAGATCGCTTCCCCCTTCCGGCTCGCATACAAATGAAACACAAATTTCTGCATAACTTGAGAACTAATCAAGCAAATGGAATAAAAAATGGTATGCGGGGTTTTTTGAGTGCAAGAAATGTTTCTATGGTGAATTCAAACACAAATTTCAAACAATCCTGAGAATTATCCAGGTAACTAAGCCACAAACTGTGTATTGTCTGGGTAAGAAGAATGTTCTGATAGAAGTTTAAACTCCTTATTTCTCAAAAAAAAAACTCATTAAAAAAAAGCGTCAGTTCTATGTAATGTTTATTCATTTAGTTGCAGGCGTATCAACGCTCGCACCAGGATCAGCTAGTAGCAAATAAATGTATGGGAATGTTCAACTCACGGCTTTGAATATTGCTCAACTTACGGCAACTACGAATGTTTCGTCAATGTTGAAAAACCTGCTTGAACTGAACTTTTGCCTTTCAACTCACGAGTCGAAACATCGTTAAATCATTGCTATTTTGGTGAAACCTTGCAAACATGCACGCACAGAAAAAGGTATTAATTTTAACAATCGCGTAAAGTTTCCACTCGTTTAATTCCAAGCCAGAGGAGGCGCAATTGGTTGTAGTCCTTGATGCGCCATACAACAATGTTTGCAATCTTTCATACAACAGGCTTGATTCAGGTGTTATCTGGCTTAAAT
>JASCZW010016028.1:0-19433 GCA_034211315.2 Aedes japonicus
ACACGCCAAATTACCGATCGACCAAACTTCATGGTCATTGATTGAAATGTGATTTTGCGCATGCATTCGGTTTCGATGGTAAATTATGATTAATGAGCCAATTGTGAACAAAAAACGTGAATAGAATAATTTTCTTAAGTATTTTCGTTATTGATATAGTTTAAATTTGTTTTTTTTTTTTTCAAAAAAAAAGTTCTCCATATTTAAAACTTAACCGCGATTCTCTATCAGAAACTTGCTGTTTTGAATTGTACATGGAGTTGCCTACAATTCACTACTTAGCATCAAGACAATCGGATGAACTATATCAATGTTACCATAAGGATGTTGATTTGAATAAACTTTTTCTTTTAAAATGGCAGTAATGTATAAACAGTGTTAGTACTGCAACTTTTATTTAATATAGCAAAAATCCTGATATTCGTTTTGTACGGCCGGTTTGACTGGAAGGTTCGTTCCAAAGGTAACATCCAAAAATTAAAATCTGAACAATTTTTACAATATTTTCCTCTTTATTTATTACAAATTTAAGAGCATCATGAATGCTCGACGTATCATGATTTGAAAACAGTTTATTTTTTTTCTATTCTCTGAATTTACCATCTTTTTCTGTTGAATGATATTGCTCAGTTCTGTTATTCCTTGTTAATATTCTTCTTGTGGTACATAACAAAACGACATTTTTGTCAAATTATCATTACATATTTAGTAGGCCCAATTATATAACTCCTCTGCACGGTTGATTGGATGTTCATGTTCTACAGATAGACTTGTATTTCGAGCCATACGTTTCAATGTGCCACCAATTGCACCACACGGTCCT
Source organism: Aedes japonicus (assembly GCA_034211315.2). Taxonomy (NCBI): domain Eukaryota; kingdom Metazoa; phylum Arthropoda; class Insecta; order Diptera; family Culicidae; genus Aedes; species Aedes japonicus. Next base: position 824 of record JASCZW010016028.1, read on the forward strand.
TTCGATGGTTTCCATGGAATGTGGCGAAAAAATGCCATTCAGTATCAATTTTATATTTAGATTTATATATACAATTTTTTTTTTCATTTTTGCATTTGTTTTCCTATTTTTGTATTGCGTTGCAGCTTTATCTGACATAAATAAAGCTTTATTTAATCTATTTCGGCTTTCAAAAACAATATCAATTTTGAAATGCAAACATTTCCCGCAATGTTAACGTTAACATTAAAAAACCGGACTTTTTTCGCATGGTGATAAAAAAAACTAAGACAGATAATTGCTTTTGATGTATTTCCCATGGAAGGTAATTATTTAAGCTTACTTGCAAAAAAATTGTACGCCCCTGCGAGTGGCCTTCTGGGAGTTAAAGGGGGATATACAGATAGAACAAGAAAAAAAAAACTCATTTTTGAAAAAACAATTTCAAGAGAAAGTTTTTACAGAAATCAATCTTTTTTACAATTATAAGTGTTTCCATGTAGTGTACAAAAATATTTTCAAATTTTTTTGAACAAAATGGCGGCCGTTAGAGTGTGTTGAAAAAGTCGTTGTATTTTGCTTGTGCCGGCTCTCCTGGTCGCAGGTTTGATCTGAAACCTGCTAATCAAAAAAAAAAATACATTAATTACATTTACAGTTTGTAGATGAATAGAAAAAAAAGTCAAAAAAAAATATTTGCAGTTTTGGCGTAACTTTTTTGAAAAATCCTCATTTTTTCCGCCATTTTCTCACATTTTTCCGTATTCAATAATAAAATATTTCAATAATTTTTAATTCATATAGAAGGTAATACTACAGTAAAGAAATCCTGTAAGTTTTCGAGTTATCACCGGCATAAACTCCGAAAATGCTGTTTTGAGAAAAACGCGTTGAAAGTTTTAAGCGTCCCTTAACACCTGCTGCGCGCGAAAAAGGCGAAAAGGCGAGAGAAACACTTGGAGTTTGAATTTCAAAAAAAAGGGTTTCAGGAGCGATTCTAGGGGTAATTTACTAAGTTTTTATTCCAAAAAAAAATGAATTTTTTGGTCATTCTTACTGTATATCCCCTCTTAACCGGAACATTCGCCATGGCGGACGAACACATGCGTGTAGGCATGTTTTTGAGTTCTTTCTTCGTTTGATTTATTGATGCCTCCTCAATTTTCGCGATAAAATTGATGGAGTAGATCTTACGCTTCTGGTTGGCCTAGAAATTCTCAATGGTACGTAGCTGGGAGACGTTGGGTGGGTTCGCCGACTTGGGTACCACATCGATAATCAGCCGCTCCATCTCCTCCAACGATTGCTGTGAGTAGTGGGCTGACGCAAGATCCGGCCAGAACACCGCGTCTTCGCACTTATGGTATTTCTTTTATGAACGACGCAACTTCCGGCAGGCATTTCGTACTTTAAATTTCCCTGTTCACGGCCAGTCCGGAGCGAAAGAAGAGCGGCTTTGACATCCCCTTCTCGCTGATTGTCAGCCACAGCAGCACCTTCTTGAGGAACTTGGTGTGTGAAATGAACTTCACCTCGGAGCTCACTTCCTTCGTGGGGGAAGTAAAATACGAAGTGCCCTGCCAGTCGTTGCCATCCAGAGTGAGATAAGTCTCGTCGTACATCACAACCGCCACGTCGCGATTCGCCGGAAAATCGAGTTGACCACCTTATTCAGCCGCTGTCGCTGCGTCATTGCCTGCAGCTCCGAAACCAGTGGACGCGACTTCCGCTTCCTGACATGTATGTTAATATTCGCCAGGTACTTTTTCACTGTTTTTAACCGACCTCCCGGCCAAGCGCACGCAGCGATCTAGCTACTTTTCCCTCGGTCTACCTCATCAGCAACTTTGGAGCTTCTTGTCGCTCAGGGTCGTCGGCCGTCCCGAGCTGGACTTTCTTTCGATGCTCTGATTGTTGTCTAATAGTGCCAAGATGTTTTAAATACCGGAACGGGCGTATGCGGCGTGCACAAAGTGCCGCACGATGTCCGTTTTTGACGAGGCGGGATGCCTTTCTTTGAACGCGCACTGTTCTGAACGGAGTTGCTTCACTGTTTTTGCCATCACGTCTAGAGTTCGACTGATAGAGCTGTCAAATTTTGTCTGCTGACTCATGGGTTACTATGATTGATGCTGCATGGGTAGTTTTGCAAGTGTGGGTTAAGGCAAACCCATGAAAAATCGGGATTTTGTTTTGTTTTAATGCAAACATTGTTGTTCTGGAACGGTGATGTATCAACTGATAAAAACTGACACACACAATTACTAATTTACTCCAGTCTCTTAACTTCTGTGTCAAATTCAGTTTGATGTTACTCACCTGCCTCCTCAAATCGTCGAGTAAACACATATTTAAATAATTCCTCCAGTCAACCACCGTCAAATTCCCATAGCCTCCTATGCCCTCATTAATCATCAAGTGCAATCTCGCTAAAGCCTTACTTTTGGTTATTATACCTCAATGAAAAGAAGTCGCAACTATGAACCGAGCTTATACCAACAGGAAAAAAAAGAAACTAAAACCCCTTCACTGTCACTAGTTGCTTCCATCAACGGAAAGCTTTCGCCAGGACCGTTGCCGACTAAGGAAAACCCAGCTGAACGGGTACACATTTTTTTGCATTTATTTACATCTCATTTACATCACAGGTACTCGAAGCGAGAAGAAAAGAAACGAAATAACAATAACTAAAAGCAAAGAAGAAACCTCACCCAACACGACGGCGGTGATTACCGCTTCCAACCCCGCCGGGCACAGAATCGCTGTCTACGTCTGGTGAGCCGGAACGGAACTCACCGGAATGTACGACTTGTGCACACGTATGTGTTTGTACAGGAGGAAGAAGAAAAAAGTCGACAGCTCTCTCATTGCACTGCATTAACGTGTGATGAAGTCGTTAAGTTAGGCTCACGGGTGTGGGCACTTCATTCTTTTGTTTACTTACCGCGAAATCTGGCCTGCTTGGATCAAACCGTTTCCGCATGATTTTATGTCACTGCTGCTGTGACGGAGACGCAGGGGTGGATTTCTAAAACAAGACTAATGAATCATTTTTTATTTCCGCGAGGGCGAAGTGATATTTATTTTAATTTTTACGGTACAGCTGAAAGCTTTTCGGGTGGAAATTCCGACATTAAATGCTAAAGTTTTATGGACTGTTTGGATTAGCCGTCGCAATCTGAATTTTCTTTTTCTTGGAAGGGGAGAATAAATCTTGTTGGTTTTGGGAGACAGTTGTGATATTATCGTGTTTCATTTTTTGCTTTTTGATGTCTTTCAGAGGTCGCCGAGAGGAAGGCGTCCCTTGCGATGAATGGCTACTCGCCGCACAAAGACAACGGTGGAGGCAGTAGTTTCCAAATTCAGCCCAACACGGGTTACAACAGTTTGGAAGGATTCTACAATGGCATCAGGATGCACCATCGGGAACGGGATCGAAGTGGGGCCATCGGAGTGTTCAACATCGAAGGCCACCGGCAGGGCGACGAGGCCAACGAGAACGGAGAGGAGAGTGATAAAAAGACTTCGTGGCTTAAGACCGACTATCATACAAATATGTACTACGACAATAAGCAGCAACAGCAGCAGCAGCAACAGCACTACGACAGTGGCTACAGGAAACATCAGTAAGTACTTAGCTTTGGGAAAAGTTTCATCGCTCGAGTTGAGCAAGTATTTTACCCCGACAGATTTAGCTCAGCGTTGCATATTTCATTGATTATCCTTACCCTCGCGCTCATGGGTTTGGCTCCTTTTCCGTCACGGTAATTTATTAACAAAGTTGAGTTGCAAACAATGCTCTCAAGATGGCAGGAAGGAGACTTATGAATTGGTTTCGAGATTGGTAGCACCTATAGAATGATAAAACACGAACACAAGAACAGATAAGTAGTGTTTAATATATCAGTAAAGAATTTCGAAATCTCAAACACAACTGTTGTTAACACCACTAAATCTAATATCGAATTCGTTTTTGAACCTAGGCTGGAACCAGTTCCAACCTGCGATAGCCGAACTAATTGTTAGTGAAAACCTCAATCCGATATGAGTTACAAATAAAACCATACACAATGACGTTTAACACACAACAAGCCGATCCAATTTTGATACCCGATCCAGTTTGGAACTGGATCAAAAGCGAATTCGCTATAAGTTCGCGAGTCTGCCTCGCATCATGAAAACTCCCGACTCAACTGTCATCGGGTTTTACGAAAATTTGTTGTTGTATTTGCAGAATTGGAGCCGCAAGGGCATCTTTAGCGGTGGTCTATTTTTGGAACAACTTAATACTTGATTTGCGTCAGCCAAACCTGAATAGAACAAGCTAAAATAGACCCACTTTGCATTCCCCGTACCGGTGTTGTTATTTCTTGTTGTTAAACCAGCCAACGCTTGTCAGCCTGTGAATCATTCAACATCAGAGATCAGATTTTTTTTTCAGAGATTGCAGATTTTAAACCAACTTTTTGCTTTGGATTGGTTTGATTAAAACATTTTACTGCCAGCAGTGCGTAGTTAGCAGACGACGAGGAATATTTGCGAGAGGTTCAGAAAACTTCAAGAATCAAGAATCACAACATCAACTATTTTTTAATGTTTAATCAATTTCGCGAAATTTCTGCCATATCACAATCTTGCAGATTCTACAATGCTCGCGTAGGTTTTTTAAGAGCTGGTTGTCATTTGCTCCCTGAAATGAATCGATTCAGTGGAACAGTTCAGGAGCGGAATGCCCATCTCTACTGCAAACGTGCAAGGAGCATCCCTGAGATGTGATGTCAACTTAAAGACTCACTTCAACCACCCAACTACGTAGGAGCCATTATTTGTAAATTTGGATGTATGTCACATGCGCAAGTTGGTCCGTAATACTCTAGCTTTGAAATAATTGAAAAAAGATAATTACCAAGACAGGGTGCGTCCTATGAATTTTTTTTTACAATGCTGAATGATCTCCAAAATTTCAGAGGCTTGAAACTAACGAAGCTGTCAAACAGGCGTCAAAAATTGCGTTGACTTAGCTGCGCAAACGCTTAGCTGAACCATAGACTAACTCTAAGACCAGTAGGTCTCATACAAATACGATTTTTTTCTTGGCTCAGTCAGTACTAGAACATCCGTCCCAAGCTCGGTCCCAAGCTCAATAATGCACCCTTAATAATGAACTCACATGAACACATACTTTATTTTTCAATTCATTTTTAAAAACGACCTTTTATGAATTACAGGGGATAGACAAAATGATCGGGACAGGAAAATTTGTGATTAAAATTGAAGTGCTCTAACTTCATGAACTATAATCCGATTTCATTTCGCTAAAAAGCACTCAACTGGAAAATTGATGCAGTTTTATATCTTGGTAACATAATTGGTCATGGCCCCTGGACACCGGAGTTGTGCCGAGTTTCCAGAAAGGCCATCTCACATGTTGAATTTGTGATGAGATTTTGTACAAGATGCCGTTGTCAAACATTTTTTTAGTAAATACATGAGAAAACTAAATATTTATCAACCGAATGGAATATCGATTACAAGAATCGGCCTGACATTGACCGAGATATGGCCATTTCCGTGGAACAGGTTCTGATAAAGGGTCTTCTCTCGGGTTCTCTCTCACTCTCTCCCACTCCACTCTCACACACTCCAACTAACTCTGCGCCTTTTTAAACTTGATTCGAGCGTCAAACAGTTCAGTCTGCAATGGCTACGGTTCTCACAGAGTTTCAACGTGGCCGGATCGTAGGTGCGCGGGAGGCAGTAGCTTCGATTGCCGAAACGTGCAAAATAGTCGGTGTATCCAGATTACCGATTGCCAAATCATGGCGGAATATCAGGCGGGAAAACTTTCACCAGGTAAGAGCACTGGCAGGGAACGAAAACTTGGTGATCGACAGGCTGTAAAAGCAACAGCAGCCTCAAACGACTCTTTTGCAGAACCTGTAGCAACACGGACTGTCCGGAGGGAGCTGCATAGGATGAACCTGCATGGGCGAGCAGCAATTGCCAAGCCACTCATAAAACCAGCAAATGCTCTATACCGCTTGGACAGAAGCCCAGTCGATCAACTTGAGTAGACTACTCCGTTACCGGACAAAAACATCATTGAACCATTGTAGTCAACATCAGAAGCAAGGATTCAGAATGTTTTCCCATCCTCTTCGACCTTGAAGGAATTGCAGAAACTTTGATCGAAGAGTGGTATAAAATACCACTGGACGTCATTCAAACCCTTTACAGCTCCATCCCCAGGCGGAATGAAGCCGTCTGTGAAGCGGATAGAGAACCAACTCTCTACGAATAAAACCCACTCTCCCTATACTCAATCAAATTATTGCTTGCTTATTCGAACCAAAGCTAAATCAATTGATCCTTAGAAGTACCAGGATTCAGGCTAGCCAGTGAATCTTATCGTCCATATTTTGTGGTAAAATCATAAATGATCCTTACTACAGTTTCCCCCAAAAATGTTTCGGGAGTGATTAAGGGCTTATGCTGAATCATTCTAGGTGGCAGTGATTACCTCAACATTTAGAATTGATATAACTCAGAGCCTGTACTAGACATTGAAAATTTAATCACATCAGTTTGTATGCTTACTTGCTGTGAGCAATCTGATAGAGTTGGATTCGCTGTTCATTCACTAACAATCGAGATTTATCAATTTGCAATAGCAAGGTCAGTTTGCGAGAGCGAGATAAAAGATAGGAAAAAATACATGGAGCAGCAATTCTAGGGTTTTTTTTTCATTAGGGCGAATCTGCAATTGAGAGACTCTCTTTGATTACTTTCTCTTTCATTCATATTCCATTCAGCGTTACGTTTTTCATTCAACTATTTGTAGAATATGGTAGCCAGCACTGTTGTGTTTCTATCTGTACTAAAGAATCCTTCAAAAGATTTATAATTGCGCTGTAATAAATGAAGGAGAGCGAGAGAGTTAGATTGTTAGAATCGCCCTTTTGAAAAAAAAATCCTAGAGTAAAATCATTAATGCTCTCTACTCAGGCTCCCCCCGGGACGTTTCGGTAGTTCCAAAAGTGACCAATAGTCCAATAGTGTAACCAATAGTGTATCGAATGGCCTTCTGATGTTTATCAACATCACATTTATGAAAAAAATTCCTGAAGATAGCTGCCGCACGGCATGTTTATCGATACTGGTCCCTGTAGGGAACATGAGGTGCTTAGTTAATTAATAAAACAATTACTCAAATTGTCATACATTATTTGTTTCAGTGTAGTCCAAACTCTGACGGCAGAATCTAATCCGATCCTTTACTCACTACACGCTCAAAACTCCCTCTCTTTCTTTCGTAATTACAATCCCTTTTTTCACACGGAAAAGTTACTCAATTTTCAGTAAAAAGTGGATCTAGTCAAAAAATTGAGTAGATCCACTTTTTACGAAAAATTGAGTAACTTTCCATGTGAAAAAAGATAGTAATGGGAAAGAAAGAGAGGGAGTTTTGAGCGTATAAGCAGTACACGCTCAAAACTGCCTCTCTTTCATTTGTATTGCTGTCCCATTTTTTCTCACGGAAAAGTTACTCAATTCTCGTAAAAAGTGGAACAACTCATCAATTGAGTTGTTCCACTTTTAACGAAAACCGAGTAACTTTTCCGTGAGAAAAAAAGGGACAGTAATACAAATGAAAGAGAGGCAGTTTTGAGCGTGTAGGTACATAGAGCTTATTCGATGTCTGAACGAGAGAGTGTACCTACATGTGAGTGAGCGAGGAAAGCGCAGCAACTGCTTTACAGTGTAGACACTCAAGTAATAGACCGGACAACGTGCCGCCATGTTGTATCCAAAACGAACATTTCCTCGCATTTCCCATACGATTTGACAGTTGTTTTGGATACATCAACTGTGCCAGACTCACGTTGTCCGGTCTATTACTTGAGTGTCTATACTTTACAGTCCCAAATGTAGATCAGAGAAGCTCCAGAAAATACGAGGTGAAAAAGTAATAGTGATTGTTCGCCTTCCAATTCTTGAAGAAAATCTTAATATGCTGGAGATATCTTGAACATTTTTTTGCATGCATTCTATAATCTCATATATATAATTCTTAGCTTTGAAAAAATTCCGCAATGTTTTTTTGTAGAATCATTTTTCAAATTTTGTCTAGGATGTCTGCAAGGGTTCTAACAAATAGTTCTCCAGATAGATTTTTTTTAGGTATTCCCTTGGAGAAGTGTTTGTTTCAAAGGTCCCCAAGAGGTTGTTTCTCAAAAATACTGTTCTTCTAATTAAGAAGTATTTTTATGCATTCATGCAGAGGAATTTTGGGAAATTAGAATAATGTTCTCGGTAGTTATTTTTGCTCTTCGAAGCATAGTCATTTCAAACGTGATTTTTGTAGTGCATCTTGCAGTGCGAAAACCTATGTATATTTTGCGCAATTGTTAACCAGTGCTAGCTCGATGCCACTTTTTACTAAAATAGGCTTGTGGGCTTTGGATCAGATGGGGGCATCGGTAATTGTGGGTTCAGGCCGATCCGTCAAAAAACTGCTGAAACGTGACTGTCCTAATTTGATGTTTATCAAATGTACTGGCTCCTTATGCACGCTACAGATGACACAGTTATGCATCCGTATGCCAACAGATGGCATATCGTTAGAGGTCAGTTGTTAAATGGCATATGGAACGGTTTTGAGAGCTCTTGCTGTTTTTCTCGTTCTAATCCAACTGAGATAATGGTTTTATTGTTGTCATCTTAATGACCGATGCCGCCGCCACTTCTCCTTAAGCTACATACAGCTACTAATCAACAAAGCAAATAATATCTTCCAATCAAAAGCAACGTAATTCCTGAAAATTTGCAAACAGCTGCAGTCTCACTGATGGTACTCCTTGCAATTTTTTGTGAGGATCATTACCTAAAACAGATGAAGGATTTCGGAGTTTCAAATTTCGAGAAACATCTTCGTAAGAAGTCGAAAATGTATATGGGGGTAGCAGCTAGAGAAATGCTTAGACCTGCAACTCTCTATGAGACCAGGAAGAAAGCATGTTACTCGATCTACTGTGCTTTATACCGATTTATATAAACAGATCATTGAGCGCTTTGATCTGAACGATCCAGTTCTGACTACTGAATCGAGCATTGACCCCAAGAAGCTGTGCCCTTTGAAGGAGTTCAATTTGATAACTGAACAATATCAGAACTTTTTTTAAAAACGTGGTAGAACAGGCAATTAAAAATGATTTTCGTGAGCTAAGGGCGGTAGCCTGCAAGGACAACGAGGTTGAAGAATCAGAAGACTTCGCAACTTGTTGAAGAAAACGTCTTTATTTCAAACGAGCAGATGGGAAGCTGGCTTTTCACTTGCTAAGAAAGTTCATTGCGAACTTCTTACTTATTCCGCATTTTTTGCAAAAGCGGAGCGAGTTTTCTTGCTATACAATCTTAATAAGTCCAAAATCCAAAACCACCTGAGTACGGATAGATGCCAAATGAGGAAAAGAGGAGTTTATCAGCGGATATTAACATCACAACTAAATTCTAAATTTAACAAATAAATGTACACGCATCTAACAATGATTGATTGTTAATTTCGTTTCGATTTTGTTTACCTATCCTTGAACTTTGAGTAATCAAAACAAACACCTCATAATCCACTATCATTATGATGCTTGTCAGAAGGGCTGAAGTGCAAAAATCGATTTCCTCCGAGAACATGAATCATGAATATACTAATCTCTTTTCCTTTAAAAACACAAATTTTGAAGTAAGGATTTTTACCAAGATTTTTTGTAGTTATACACAGATAAAAAAACAAAAATTAAGGATGGAAACGAAAAAAAATGTGGCAACCCTGCTTCCACCACGAACCGTGAAAAGTTTAAGAGTTGGCCGACTTACGAGCGTAAGAGCGAGAGTGCTCCGTTGTCGCACCGATCGTTGTGACTGCACTGACCCGAGAGATTTTGTGATGAGAGAGTTCGAGACACACGAACAAAAAGGTTATGCCATGTCACGTTCCGAAAAGACGGGTCAGTTTTTGGACGTACGTAGAGGAAAATAGACGTGAAAATTGACAGCGGTTACGACAGTCCCTACTACAGGTTCTCTCGGGAACGTTCTGGTGGTTCCGGGAGTGGCCAATATTGTCAAGGATCCACTTTAACTTTATAATAAGGCTTTTGATAAAAACCCAAGAAGAAAGAGGTGTCACATGGCATATTTTGAGTGAAATAAAGAGTTCTAGGACCCTTTATCAGCACCTGTTGCACGGAAATGGCCATATCTCAGTCAATGTAAGGCCGATTCTTGTAATCAATATTTCATTCACGAGTCGCACATGCAAATTGCTAACCGAACCAGTACTTTTTACCAAATTTTTGGCCACAACAGTCGTATCTGCAATTTGGACACTCTTCTCAACCAATTTGGTGAAGAGCTGAGGTCCCGGCAGCGCTGTTGGATACTATATCACGTTCTTTTCGTCGTCCATCAAAATACACTACGAGAGATTGTCTAAAATACAGTTGAACAGCTGATCCGGAGATTACTTTGGTACTTTCTGCTTCTTGTTTGTCCTCAAATTATTCCAATATTTTGGCAAAATCACGAATTGAGGCTTGTTTTGTACTCCTGAATAGAACCGACGATATTTTGGTACAATTCGGAATTGCTGCGTCCATTTTTCGGAATTGCTTCGTCCATTTTTCGGCAGATCTCGCAGAGTGTACTGTTCACCATACTTTTCAATTTTTGACCCTTTTGGCAATCTCATTGTTCTTTAGCTCTTTTTCAGTAAACTAAGTGTGAAGAATTTTCATTCTCACTTCAAGCTTCGCAATCAAATTTTGCAAAAAAAAAAAACTGTGATAATGAGAGTACAAACAGTCAAAAAGACATCCCGTTTTAAGTGACTTCAAACGAATGCTCGTGGAATACTTTGGAGGGGATTTCATCCTCTGTACTCAAAAACCACAACAGGCGTTGAAACGACGATGCATGAACGTGGGCAATTTTCGTAAATATTTATCCCCCTTCAGACTTCACCCACACACACCCAGAACACACCTCGTTCACACAAAAAGAACATACCATCAACATAACGCCGTTCGGGAACCGGTAAACCGAAAAAAAAGTGATCAATCAAAACACCCCTTGAGGCGCTTACTCTGTTGCTTCAACTTCAACTCCAGCCCACCCGCCGACGATGGATGCTGCGAGCGTAAAAACCAACAATGGTTAAAATGAAAAATAGCAAACCATAATGTCGAATCTTGTCGATGCTTTTTCAGCAACCTCCCCACCCGCGCCCCCCTCCTATGAGAACGTTGTTATTGTTATCGTGATCATTTATATTATTTTGCCGCCGGGCCGGGTTCGATGGCAAAAACGTTCCACCCTAATTGCCATTCGATCGCAGTAGGCACGCACGAAGCGACCTACTTTGACTTCACTGCCATTCCCTGGGCGCATAATGTCATTATCTACTCGTTATAACAAAACAATCCCTTCACCACATCCGCCAGAACCGAACGCACATTGCATTGTATATGTCCTGTCATCGTCGTCCTGTCAGCCGGGACGACACTATTGAATCCAGGCAGGGATGTTACTACTCACCCACAACCATTCGAATACGGGCGCCCGGCACATGTGTGGTTCGGTTATATTTAGCACCGCACAGTAGCTTGTTATCCTGCCGAGGAACGCCATCTTCTTGTTCTTGACAGGAGGACATGTTGTGTTGGAGAAAGGTCCGAACATCCTACACGCTTATTTCCGCTTTTCACTGTACGGATGGGGGGCGATGACTATCGTCTTGTCAGTGTGCCGAGTTGTTGCATCATTGCAAGAAATTATCGGATGAGGATTTCCGGGAGCAGTCTGATTAGATGATAATTATAACATTGCAGTCAATTTATTCGAACTGGAACGCGTAATGATACCGTTATTGGAGGATTAGCTAATTTGGTTCGTTATTTATGTTCTGCTTGCCTTTGTAGCTAAATAATTCTCATGCAAATAAACAGGACTAATTTTATTTCAGGGAAATGTCAAATAATTCGAATACTCTCGCACCTTTCCTGAGCCTCAACTTACACCGAACCTCAATAGTTGCCCGCCGTAAACTTCAACCGCATTAAATTTAGCACACAGTAATTCTGCGAAAATAAATACAAACTCCGAAGCACCAACCGTAACCATGGCGAAACCGTCGCAACCAGAGCTCATCCTAGTGCTTACTAAGTTTCTTTTATTTTCAACCCCCCACCCACTCACACAAGAAGGGGGGGGGGTGAAGCAACCGTAAAACGGACGAAACTTGCTGAGTGCATCCAGAGCCGCCCAGGCCACACAATGGGAAACGAGCAAAGCAGGAAACGGATTCCCGCGGTGGAGCAAAGTAATGTTTTAAGAAATCCGCTTTTCCCCATCAGCTGCGCCCACCGCTGCAATAGTTTTGGAGGTTGTGGCTCCCGTTTTATTTTCGTAGCGCTTTTCTACTGTTGCGCGTCGTTTTTTTTTTTCAGAAGAGTTGAATCAGCATTTTTTTTTCTTGTTGCCTTTCGTAATTACTCAGTGCTTTCTCTTCAAAGCATTGTTGCGATTCGTGTTTCGAGATTTTCTTAATTTGAAAAATGGAATTCTTCGGTCCGGAAATTTTCGAACTCATTGAATGCTTTGCTTTGGTTTGTGGAGTATTTGAACCGTGTTTTTTCGGGGTGATTAAAATTCATTCAGATTTGCATGTCATAGCAAATCAAAGCAATCGGTGCCGGTTGGAGTTGAACTCAGTTAAGGATTCTTGATAATCGAAAGGGATATATATATATTCTCCATTTGCTGCATAAGCCAAATCAGCCAATCAAAACTAAATGCTCTCAAATGTAATGGCAAGAAGCTGACTGAATACAGGAAGCCACAATCGTCCGGTCCACATGCTAGTATTGGGCGAGTTTGAAAACAAGATCTAAGTAATGTGTACTAAAAGTGAAGTTGTAAACTTTTTGTAAAAAACCGCCAATTTTTAATCTTTCTTCAACATGTTTATACAAATTTGTATATTGTTCTACTTTACTAACAAGATTTCTCAGGCTCTGATCAATGACGAATGAGTAATTTGCGAAAATTTCTGATAACTAATATTTAATAGGAGCCCTCAACAATTTTTAAGGCATATGTAAAAAAGCTCTTTGGAGCTTCTTGGATTGTTCGGAAGTTCTATTATAGTCAGTTTTACGATTCTATTTTTATATTGGAAACCGAGAAATGATTGTTTTTAGTAATATCTCGAACCTCATGACTATTTAGTGGACCTTCCAGAAGTGAGACCTGTGGCTGAAAAGCTCAATAATATGAGTAGCTATGAATAAACGAAGCAATCACTGATTGAAGTATGCCAGACAGCAACCGCTGCACAGTGGTTCCCCCATAGGCCATAAATGAAGAAATCGCATGTCAATATTTTCAAATTCAATTAATTTTCCTACATCTAGCATAGCCTGAAGTTTACGATGGCATCAATAGTATCATGAAGTTTTGCGAGGATTGTTTACTATTGAGCTTGCAAAGTCACGCGTTTGTCATATTTTAGCAGCCATCAAAAGCGCTTCATTTGGTATAGTAAAACTTTACTGTTTTTCAGTGAATTTGTGCATTTCTACGCGGTTTTTAGCCATGGATATTCAAAAACAAGGTATAAATTATCATTTTTGGGATTTTGGAGGATATTTAAATCCACTATTAACAGCTATGTGTATGTAAACAAAGGCAAATTTACGAATAAACTAATGTAATCGATGAACTTCATGTTAACTTTTAAGTATGATCTTAAGCGAATTTACGTGAACCACGTATTACCAAAATGTTGGCAAGATGTCATTCATCAACCACAAACACATTTTAGCTGCAAGTATCTGCAAGTAAACTTGTGGGAAAGGATTGAAGTTGTGGCATTTTTTACTTTTTCGTGGTTCTATGTCCAAAACGCTTAATTGAATTTAGTTCAACTTTTTCCACTTTTACGTGAATTTAGGCATTTGAACGTGGTTTTTTGCCATGGGTATCATACAACAAGGTATGTTTTACCATTTTTTGAGCTTTTGGGGAGTATTGAAATCCGCTATGAATAGTTTTGTGTACGTAAACAAAGGCGTATAAACTAATAGAATCAATTAATTTTCATGTTTACTTTTAACAATGATCTTAAGCTAATTTACATGAAACGTGTTACCAAAATGTCGGCAAGATGTCATTCATTAACCACAAACACATTTTAGCCGCAAATATCTGCAAGTAAACTTGCGCGAAAGGATTTAAGTTGTTGCATTTTTTGACTTTTTCGAGTCTGTCCAAAGCGGATTTGGTTCAACTTTCCCGCTTTTAAGTGAATTTCAAAGGTATTTCAACATGGTTTTTTGTCATGGATATCATAAAACAAGGCATGTATCACCATAGAGGTTTTGGGGAGTATTGTTATTTTCTATTAGGAACAGTTGTGTATGTATAAAAGAAAGCTACAAAAGCTTATACCGTGGACCCCCGCTAATCTGAACGACAACGCATGCATATTAACGGGGTTCATTTTTAATTTGCACATCTAGTAACCCTGTCCGCAACAAAAACGAAAGTTTCTGGTTACCTTATTTGCTGTTTTGTTTTGATTCTGCGTTTCGTTTCGCAATGTTCCATTTCGTTTTACTGCATTCCAAATGCTGAATGACGTTTGAACACTTTTTAGTTTGCACGTCGTGCAGATGAGCGGGGTTCAAATTAAAAAGTATTCAGATTAAAAGCGGTCAGATTACCGGGGGTCCACGGTATAATCAAAGAATCTGTTAAAATTAATACTAAATTAAACTATGATCTTACCCGAATTTACATGAACCACGTATACCAAAATGTTGATTTAAAGTCTTTTTGAACCACAAGCACATAATAGCTGCAAGTATATGCAAGTTACTGTGTTTTTTTTTGTCAAATGCTCTTCGTACGGTTTGCCTTCAGAACTGAAGTATTTACATTCTTCTGCTTTCTGCCTACATTTGCTTATGTATTTTATCCAAAATAAATACAAAAGATTAGAACAAAAAAAACTGCACAACAGGTTCAGTACAATAGTACATGTGGTTTTAAGTTATTTTTTCAAATAATTATTAACAATCAATTTTAGCGACCGATATAAATTGACGATAAAATATTTTTAGGTACACAGTTGAAATGTACATTTCAGAGGATGTATATCTTTGATATTTGGACTACAAAAATCGGTAAAAACGCTCAGAAGATACAACAAGTATCACATTCTCTGTACTCTGTTATTCCTAATGCTCAAAACTTTAATTTGGACGGGTTGCACTCACGCATACATTATATATGCACTCGACTGTCAGTTTACTGGCAAAGATCGAAAAGAGTCAAGCAAGAGTGTATTCGAAAGAATTCTTCGTGGTTGAATGAACTAGAGCATGTCAGCCTTACATTGAATAATCATAGGGCTAACATGGCTACGTCTGGACGTGGACGGCCCAGGAAAGACTTTGATGACTGCAGTCCTCGCTCAAAACGTAGAAGGACCGATGAATTGACAAAGACCGATACTACAGCATATCGTTCAGCGTGCAATTTAGCAATGAGATGTATTGCAAGACCTCCAGCTATAGATTCAGATGAAGTGGTGTCGCTGATAGTAGAAACGAAGATGACAAAGAGCCAATACCTTACTATCAGGAAGTTTGTAAATAACAAGTTCAGTTGCGAAATACTACCGTCATACCAGAAAATACTTAAAGCTAAAAGTAAATGTTATCCTGAAAACATGACGGTCTCTGAAGCAGCCTCCGAAATTGAATTACAGGACTTACTAAATCATACGGCTTTGAGGATAATTGAGTCACTACCTCAAAAAACTGGGATGAACTGCCAATTGAAACTGCTGCTATTTTGACGGGCAAATGGGGATTCGATGGATCGAGTGGTCATGGAGAATATAAGCAAAGCTTTTCGGATCCAGCTATTCAGGATAGCAACATGTTTGTGACTTCTTATGTCCCTCTACAGATGATTGTTGGCAGTAAAATTATATGGAAAAATCCATGCCCATCGAGTACGAGATACTGCCGGCCAATTCGTCTTCAGTTTATAAAAGAAACCACCGAAATGACCATTCGGGAAGAGCGATATTTCAAAGAAAAAATTGAGAATTTGCAGCCGACAATTATCTGTTTACAAGACCACACTCTTCAAATCTATCATCGTTTGCAATTAACAATGGTTGATGGGAAATGCTGTAGCGCCTTATCCGGTACACCTTCCAGCAGGTGAGATATTTTGATATTTTTGTTAGTTTATTTTATTCATTTACTTTTATTTTTATCGTACTATGCCGTATTCTCACCAGATGCTACTCTACGGTGCAAAGCCTACAGAGATGAACGATATCGACAAAAGTCTTGGTAGGCCGCTTCTGGAAAAAGGTTGTGAATTTGGCTTATCACCTCTTCACTGTTGGATAAGATTTTTGAGTATCTGATCCATGTCTCATATCGTCTCAGTATTCAAAAATGGCAAGCTTGAACACCAGGAGAGAAGCAATCTGTGGCACAAGCAAAGAAACGTATTCAGGATGAGTTCAGAGAGAAAATGGTTTGGTAATCGATAAGCCTCGAGCTGGGGGAAGCGGAACATCGAACGACGGAAATACCGCAAGAAAGTTTTTCAAGAATTCTGCGGTATCAGCTGAAATAACAGGATTGGATAAGGAGCTTATCGATCGATGCAGAACAATTTTGGAGTGTCTTGGCTCGAGCTATATGATCAAGAAGACCAAATTCAAAGAATTTGCATTGATCACCGCACGAAAGTTGGTTGAAACGTATCCTTGGTATTATCTACCACCTTCTGTGCACAAAGTTTTAATCCATGGCGAAACTGTTATTGATTACGCACTAGCATCGATTGGGCAGCTATCAGAGGAGGCAGCTGAATCAAATAACAAGAACATCAAGCAGTTTAGGCTCAACCATACCCGCAAGATATCGCGAGTAGCAACCAACACAGACTTGTTACACAGATTATTGTTAAGCTCTGATCCATTCATCACTAGCCTAAGGCAGGTATCAATGAAAAGAAAAGAGGAACATTCTCAAGACGTATTGGATTTATTATGCGTATAAGTGCATTTATGTAATGCATTGGCTTATTATCAGTTAACATTGATTCATTAATTCGTTAATAAAGATTTGTGTTTGTTTATTTCTAAATTTATTGAAATGAACTTTCATAAACTATTCTGCCCATAAAAGCATAACTGTCCCATATGAATAGGAAATCAAGCTAAGATGGGACAGATATGCTTTTATGGGCAGTATTGCTATCACAGCAAAAGAGAACAACAGATAAATATGACCTTTCTTACGTGTTTGAATAAAAAAATCTTACCACTTCCATTAAAATATCCGGAGCATGCTCGAATATACATCGAGTTCCAGTTGTTCGGTAGTTCTCATGTCATTTGGGATGTCACATGATGGGTCCAACATGATTCATGTCGTTTCTAGACACATGACCCATGATAAACGAAAAATTCAAGGGATATAATTAATTTACTTGTAAGAAAAGTAAAAAAGCCATTTATCACTGCATGGTGGATCGATCCGTTCTTTTTGACCTCAAATTTGGACTCAGCGACCCCAAATTCATTAAAGACATATGGTTTTATGACGAAACTAACAAAAAATTATTTATGACCGCCTTCCTTCTACGTTGGAACCACTGGTGCGCTGGTCTCTTGCAGTTAGCTCCGTCAGTTTAATCATTCTTTAATCAAGCTCTTGTCAAAGATCGACGTATTTAAAAACTTTTAATAAACGTTACAAGTTTTTCTTAAAGGAGTGTTCACAGTTAAATTCGCATCACTTTCCATAAAACTGCACCATTTTGACCTTTGGGTTGATTTCAACAAAATTTTTGCGTGCAATGACCTCAGCTTGTATTGTTTACACTGCGTGAGTTTCATTGTGAAATGGTTTTCGTTTTGGAAATGGAGGGAGGGAACAGCAAGTGCGCGAGAATATTTTGCACACGCACCCACTTTTTGCGCACCGAGCCATCGGAAAGATGTTGAAAATTCACCTGTTCACAGTGTTCAGGTCATAAAACGTTTCGTGGAACGTTTAACTGCCGATCGGAAGAAAGTGATGGAGAAAAAGTGTCTGTACTGTGAAGGATCACGAACGAGTGTTGCCGCATTTAATCGCAAACCCAACTGTTCCGTTCGGGATGTCGCGAAACTCCGTTCATTCAAAGTTTAGAAAGCTCCAAACCGCAATTAAAACAGAAAAGAACACAACATTGACGAAACCAAAACCGCTGCATTATGGACGATGAACACACGTAAAAGCGGATTCTAAAACAAATTGCCGGCAACCAATTTGTGACTGCGACAGACAAGATCGATGTTCCAGAGTCTCTCAGGAAACAGCAAGTGTCAAAGTTCCCAAGAAATTCATGATTTAACAGGGGATTTGTTCGTGTGGTAATCGGAGCAAGCTTTTCAAATAACTTCAATTGTAAATGGTCAAGTATACATAAATGAATGCCTCAAAAACCGGTTTCTGAAAACACACAACGTTCCTACAATTTTTTGGCCGGACCTAGCCTT
>JASCZW010016029.1:0-19445 GCA_034211315.2 Aedes japonicus
CCATCGATTGCTTCAAGCCTAAGGATGGTCAGTTGGCCGAAATTCCCTCTGAGTCGCCCCAGCTGGAGATGATTGTCCTGCATATCGTCCATCTCTCCTGTTAGAAGGCCCTCCTACCCCTTGGGGGAGGAAGGGGGGGAAATCCCCCGACAACATGCCGGGAGACGATCACCTGCACTATTATTTCTTCCCCGTCACTGAAATAATTAATCCCACAGCGGCTTAGATCAACACTAATTTACACCGATTTTCCTTCCGGCAATTAATTAATTTTTCTTTGCAGGGTTAAATTTAACACCAACCGGGTTTTTCACAGTCAACGTGTTGATACTCGAAAGAGGGTGACTTACTATTACCGTGTGCTCTTTACTGAAAGTTCACGATCACTTGTGCAGAAGTCTCGGCTTGCAAGCAAGCCAAACGCGCATGATTACACCGCCGCACTACAAACCCCAACTTGTAACCAATTCATACACGCGAGAGTGGTGATAGAAACACACACTGAATGGAATCGCTGATGGCGATCGGTAGCGTCCTTTCGCTTTCACTACACAATAAACCACTGTTCCCACTTATCTGGTGGCTGTATGTGGAAACGGAGATGCATCAACAACACCGTAGAGGTACGGCTGTTTGTATGGAGCACTTGTATATAAAAAAGGAAAAGAAAAAACACTGCTTTCATGCGCGAAAACGTTCGAACGGCGGACCGTACATAGGGTGAACCGTTTGTAACGAAACCGAGCTGTCAACTGATATGGCGTAGTTTCTTTAATCGTGCATCTGAAAAATTTGTACACCTCCCATTTTGTACGCATGGAATGTTGATTCTATTTTGTTTTAGCGTCTATGCAAGAAGTGCAGCGTTTCAAAAATTTGAACGCGGATATGCAAATTAAAAACTATTCCCACGCCAATCTGGCAAAATCACTTAATATTGCCAAATCAACCGTGACGAATGTTATAAAAGTGTTCGGAGAACGTCTGACGACTGCCGAAGAGCTGGTATCAGGAGGAAACCGCAATCAGGAGGCCACATCGAACCAAAGAGTAGTGGCTAGCATTTTCAATCGCAATCCCAACCTTTTCATCAGAGATATCGCAAACAAATTGAGAAAGTCCCACACAACAGTGCAAAGAACAAAGAAACGAGCTTGACTGTCAACATGTAAGGCTAGTGACACCAAATCGAGATGATAAGCAAAACACAACAGCCAAAGGAAGAGCGCGTTCGTTGACCAAGTTTGATTGCGTCGTAATGGATGATGAAACATACGTCAAGGCTGATTTCAAGCAGCTCCCAGGTCAATAGTTTTATGCGGCTACTGGAAAAGGAAAAGTTCATGATACGTTAAAGCAGAAAAAATGTCAAAGTACTCGAAACAATACTTTGGCAAATGATTTGCACCTGTGGGTTAAAAAGCGAAAGTTTCGTGACAACTGGCACAACCAACCAAGATATGTATGTAAAAGAATGCTTGCAAAAACGTTTATTGCCTTTTTTGAAGAAACTTAGTTGTTCCTTGCTTTTTTGGCCAGACCTCGATTCTTGCTATTACGGAAAATGGCTCAGGAATGGTATAGCGCCAATAGTGTGCAAATCGTACCCAAGGAGAAAAACTCCAAATTCGCCGGAACTGCGCCCAAATGAAAAATATTGGGTAATCGTAAATAGAAACCTCAAGAGAACTCAAAAACAGTTGGAAGTGAAAAACACTGCAAAGAAAATTAGCGTTCAGCATTAAAAAAGGTGGATATAACATCGGTACAAAACTTGATAGAAGGTATGAAACGTAAAGCCTGACCGTTTGCATTTAGAAAATCAGAAGCCTAATCAAATAATTTGCCTGTGTTTTATAGACGATGAACATCAAAAAGAAATAAAGATTGATCGTTTATTCCAAAAACTAATCAGTGTGTTCTGAATCATGTTTGACCAATCTTTTACCGTTCCAGCCTTTACAAGGCAAACACTGCTAATGAAGGACACTGGAAATAGAGGGCTTAAAACGTTTTCATTTTTGTATAATATCACATTAGATTGTTGACGCAGAGCAGAGAAAATACATTCAAGCTGGAGTGCTCTCCGTATGTAAATTTCTGTAATTGCCATTTTATAATTATAGCTCGTTTCCATTAGTTTCCACGCCTCGAGATTTGATAACCGTTCACTCTCAATTTTAGTTTGGTGAAATCTAGACTGGGCGGCGCTGATAGTCCAACAGTTTGCTTCAAAAAATTTACACAGTAACATTGGAAGAAAAAAGTTCGAGTCTGGATATCTGTTCGTTGTGGCAGAACTACGTATTTGTTTTCTATACAGGGGTACAATTTTAAAGAAATCGAACTGTGACCGTCACGAAAATTTAACAAATTTTGAGCGTTAATATCTCAGTCGTTTCTCCAAAGATTTTCAAAATGTTTGCACGAATCTATTAGGAATATTCCCACGCATCGACATTGTTGATTTTGGGCAACAAACTATTGAAAGATTTATAGATGTTAACTTAAGTCTTGTCTTGAAAAGAATATTAATTCAAAGAATATTGCGTTGTAGCAATCAATAATTAATAAGAATATTTTATTTTCAAAAACAAAAAATCCTCTAGTATCCTACTGAATGGGCGAGTAGTAGGTGTCCACGATTCTTCGGTTGTTTTATTAGGATTAATCCCGATTTGAGGACAAGTTGTAGAGTACGAGACGGGGCTTAAGCAGTTTTTTCAGCACCTGGAATATTTTCTGAAGCAGTATGTATTCTATCACTAGAAGTGCCAATATTTAGACGTTAATCCTTCTGCTTATTTCTGATCAATAGAAACATACCATCAAAAACGAGCATTAGACTCAAAAAAGATCATAGCCATGGCATAAAGTTCCCAGCTGCAGCGACTTATAAAAAGTATGCGGATTGCTTTCCGATCATGAAAATGTTTTCTTCAGCTCCGCAATCTGTACATAAACTAACAATATTGTATGAGTGCGTGTGCGAAAGCAAACTGAAATAGGCCAGTTTACGATTGGCTGCAAACGTCATTTTTTTCAATCCACTCCTTCGTTTCGGAAACAATCAACCAAAACATGTTGATTGCTATGATCACAAACTCGTCTACTAGCAGATTATGAGACAGACGTACACGACCGAACTTTTAGTCTGCCATTGATCTTTAGATTGGCAATGTGTAGTTCTTGTTTCATTTACTCTTACGGAATTGTTTAACAATGCGACTGTGACGAAAAACGTGATGCATAGTTTAAAAACAAACAAATGTAAGAGATATCAGGCTTCACGTTACAAAACCTTTGCGCTATATCCATGCTTAACAAAGAAGAGAAGAAACATGGACTCTCTCTCAGCAGCAGTGATGTCATAGCTGCCGCTCAATAGCGAAACATTATTTATCGTTGAGTACTATTGGACAGCTCCGAAACAATTTTTTTATTGCATATGATAGCGCTAGATGATGGACAATATAAACATAAGCATAGATCACCGGAAGAAAATGAAATAAATAGTGATTTCAGATCATCTAGATATAAAATAAATTTAACTCAATGTTCAACATCCCATTCTGGCAACAAGCCTAGATATGAGAAAGCGTTGATGAAGACATTCCCTCCGGTACACGCGTACAAATGCAAAATACACAAAGGCATAATTTGAGCGAACTTCATCAGCAGGTAGGACAATGATGGGTTTCTAGATGATATATTTAAATATTCAAAATGACTGTTATAAATTGGTAACCAATGATGATTTATTCATCGAATCATTAGCCCGATAGGAAGAGCTTATGTTCGTATCATGAAACGTGAAATAATGTGGAAAATCTAGGAGTTTTAGACCTATTTCTTATCAACTGATTTAAACAGTCACCCCTGATTAAGACGTTCCCTAACCTACAACCTTCAACCAATTCTTCTATATCTTAATTCAAGTTTTTTCCAATAAACCGCTCGTCTAGCGAGCTGCCTCATCTTCACGATTCCGTTGGTTTCTGTGATACGATAATGTCTAATTGAAATTCGTTGAAAAGTTTAAGCTATGAATGCTGTCATAATTTAATGCACTAGGAACCTTTTGGTCTAAGCAAAACCTGCTACAAAAGTTCGCATTACCCATTCTAGAACCACGCCGGTATCCACGTTGGAAACTTTCCAATATCCGGAGCTCATTTCTTGATCTGCCTTGCACCAGTATTCACAAGACTGATTTTTTTTTACGTTCAATGCCTTTTTTCTATGATACTCCTAGCAACGTAAACTTTGTGATTCCACGCAACGAAGGGGGAAAAGGGCACACAATATAGGGGCTTATTATGGTTTTCACTTCACGGTGAAAACGAAGTGAAAACAAAGAACCTTATTACGAATGTCACCCAAGTGAAAAAAATATTAAAGAGTTCATCCGAGGTGACAATTCGAATGAACTCGGTGTTATTATGGTTGCCACGACACCATCACGCCACCGAAAAAAGTGACGTAAACCGTCGATTTTCTTAGGGCTACTACGATTTTCTATCACTTCCATCTCACGGAGTTCATTTTTGATCACGGTGATACCAATAATATCATAAAAAAGTGAGGTGATGCGTAAGTGAAGTGAAAGTGATAGTGAAGGTGCAAACCGTGATAGGCCGTAATAGAGTAGTATTTTTTTTCTGCTAGATTTTGCTAAGGTATAATTGATTAAATACATAATACATGCTATAGATCAATGCACGATGGCGTCATCAATGCAGTTTTGACAGCCCAGGGAGCTTGTTTACGTGGACATAGAATATTTTCGGAAAGATCGGTTTGATATTTTGTGTTCTACAGACACCAATTCTTATTTTAACATCATTTCCTGAATCTGATCGTACAGAATCCGGAAAAAGTAAATGGAAATTTTCGTTTTCAAATTCTTACACCTTGTAAACAAGCTCCCTGAACTGTCAAAAAAGTGAGTTTAATACATTCGGTGCAATGATTTATACTCTCTACAAGGTTCAGGTACGAACACTCGGGTTTTGATCTTCAGCGTACCAAACTTGAGCCACTGTAGTGAGGCATTTCTTCACACCGTCGATCATACGAGTAAAACTAGTGCAGCAACAAAACTTTAAGGCTTAGATGTCGTACCAGTTCTTCTTCGCTGGGGTTCTGGATTTCGTGGCACGAAAAAACGCAATGACGCTTGTTGAGGGTAGAATGCAGCAACACAGACTCCGCCGTGCCTTCCATTGCAAGCAACATTATCACTTGCTTCCGTCAAGTTCTGTGGTTGCACCAACAATCAATATGTAACTAGCGATTTGAAATTGGTTCACTGTTGTAGAACCCCTTGGTCCGAATTACACCTTGAAGCCAGCACCTTCTTATACATATTTGCGCCTTTGTTTTGATTTGCTGTGTTATTTTGACAGAGTATTTGAGAGTGTGTTCATGTGAGTTCATTATAAGGGGTGCATTATTGAGCTTGGGACCGAGCTTGGGACGATGTTCTAGTACTGACTGAGCCAAGAAAAAAATCGTTTTTGTATGGGACCTACTGGTCTTAGAGTTAGTCTATGGTTGCACCTTCGATATCATCGACGAATGCATCCAGAGTCCAAGTCATATGCCCATTTAATTTTATGGTGAATATTGGCCCGATAAGAGCCGAGAATTAATGTGCCTCAGAAATTATGCGAGTTTACAACAACAAAACAAATATATTCGATAACTTAATCATGAATTTCCTGAAAATTTATGGAATTCAATAAAGTTTTGTAAAATAATACTGAAATTGTTCTCTTATCTTCATCTGCGTTACATTTAAAATATGGTGCCTTTTTTTTTAATACACATTTAATTTTTTTCATCTAGGGTAGCGGAACCTATTCTCACCTTAGTACATATATCCATCATATTCTGCAGCCATCCAACTTCAAACGTAAAAAGATGTTTAATTTCTCCAATAAATGAACGCAGTTACAAAGAATATATAATCCTGGCAAATAAAATTTGGTCTTGAATTTAATTAAAAGCTACAAAAACGTTTCGGAAACTTAAATTTCGTAAAAATAATGAGCAGTAAGATTTTCAACACAGTTCTTTACCTTTGCACTACAAATAGCCACACGAGAATCTACGAATACGTGATAAAATACTAGAAAACTATGGGATTAATTTTCACAATAAATGAAATACGCTTGCACATATTCTGAACCGTGTTAACAATCGACATAATCGCTTGATGTTGCACTGCTCACATATTGTATAGCATACACATCAATGCTAGTGTGCGTTTTCAATCATTCATAGAGCATTCTATGCCCAACGTTATGGTGAGTCTTGTTGTGAATATTCTCATGGAAGAATAACAAACAAACTCTTTCATTTTGTATTGGTTATATGCATGCTACCCAACACACGTGAAGTGCTGTCAAATGATCTACTTCATTTTTGGGTTAGTAGTGGAGAGCGTTAACTTGTTTATATTTTTTCTTGATTAAAATCAGTACGATTAACATATGTACACAGATGGGATTAATGTTTTTCGTGACATTATTATTATTAGGTACATAGCAGTGGCAGCTTTTCCGTATTAAATTGGAAGAAAATGATCAGAATCGAATGTTTTGTGTGTTGCTAAACGATTAACGCTAAGTAGACGAATAAATTGTGAATAACTTATGTACTCAGTGTTTGGTATCCAGTGCATATTCACCAATTTCCACTGGAGGCTTGCTTATTGAGCTCAAGATAGGTTCCGCTTCCCTACTTCAATGTAGCGATTGCAAAAAACCATAGTTTAGCCAAAAAGCCAATTTATTTAAGGCAAAGAATACTATTAAATTATTTGATCATTTTGTGACTTTCCTGAATGCCAACTTGCCGATTAATGCTTTTTCAACTGACCATAATAACATTATATGATACAGCATTTCAAAACAGCATTTTACGTGTTCATAAAGTCGAAATTAAACTTTTGATAGAAGTAAAAGAGATTTGAGAAAACAAGGTTTGAAGATTGTTGTAAACAAGCTGTGTAGGTGGTCATCAACCAGACTTAAATTTGAAACTTATTTTCAGCTCTTCGTGCCATAACAAAACCAAATTGCTTTCTAGGCTTTTAAAAACTTTTATAAAACTTAATATAGCTGGATGGTTCTGGCCATGTTATATGGGCACAGACATTGGAGACATACGTCAAAAACTAAAATATGGAAGCCAGGAAACGACAACTGTGGATACCTTGGCGTTTATTATGAGATAGGTTGTTACATTACAGAAACTAAGAAAATAAAAAAAAACTTATTATGTCCATGAAAAATCCGGTAACACTAATCCGAGACACTGAATAGCGCGGTAAAAAACACGGGAGTTGGTGATAAGTACATAAAAACTCAAATGTTTGCTTAGAGGTGTAACGGACGACTGACTCAATTCTTTATTCGTCTTTCCGTTCAAACCTTCGTCTGCAGAATCTTTAATTGCAAACAACTCAATTACTCAGTCATAGATGGCAATACAGTTTCGCTTGTGTCATCTCAAGTCCTGCATACATTGGAAGTGATTTATGTATGACATCGGTACCATGAAATCAATAAGATAATTTCTTTCTATCCTAAAAAGGGAATTTTCTCTTTAAAAATATTAGACTCTGAATTGGTTTTCAACATTGCATTTTCTCTATTTAATATGCATCCACATTTTATTGTTTAATCACCTCAAGACTGATTGTTGTTCTCGTCTCACCGTCGCCACTTTTATTATAGTCATTGTTCTGATTATTTGGCTTAGCAACTACACACGAAAACCATTGCTTATAATCATCTTGCCTAGATGTTTCTTTTTATTGATGTTAAAGTTAAAGTTGCTTTCTTTTGCTTAGGCAATTTTTTGTCTCCTCTATTATGTTCTTGTACAAAAGTTGTTTCCCTAATTTACTTATATGTGCTGATATTTTGATTACACTTTTATGTATTTGTGAACCACACGTGTGTGTGTGTGCGATTTCCGTTTAATTTCTAAAATAAACTGTTCATAAATCAAACATCAACTAAACAAAACAAATTAACTTGATTTTCATGATCGTTTGAGCTCAACTGTGATTTTTCTCAGTTGCTCGAAATGGGCCTAACAAATTTCCTGTAAAATGAGTATTTTCATAAATCTGTAAATAATGTTCCCCCGTGTGCTCCGCCCGGCTCAGTTGCCCAACAAACAGGGCATTATATCACATTTCCGTTCTCGAGCCGGTGCGGACAGTATCGGGCGTGTTCGGAGTTCACCACATAACGGGTCCGCTGTTGAACTGCGTAATCTCCACACGTTCTACTGCAGGGTGACCATGCCGACCAGGCCGAGTAGTCGCACTCGATCGGTTCAGGCGAATACCGAGTACTGGGTCCCCACGAAGGATTCGTATCGTGCCGCGATGAGTCACAGTGGACGAAGCAGCGCTCTAGCTTGCGAAGCTTCCTCGGGCACCGGTGGCCGCCGTTCAGAGGCTGGACCTGTTCGAAAATAAATAGAGTTTTAGATCAATGGCGGAAGGGTTTTGGAAAACAATCACCTACCAGAATGGTTCGACTCTTCACACGGTAGCCTTCACCGCAGGTGGCATTGCAAGGACCTCGCTTCCAATGGGAAGTCTTGCAATCTTGCTTGAAGTCCGGTGAGTATTCAGAATTGATGATCGTTTGATCACGGATTGGAATATTCGTAAACTTTCGATCTGTGGGATATACAAATGAACTTTCAGAATCCGATCAGCAAATACCAGACCCAAACAACTACCTTTACTGCACGTATCCAAACAGTCCTCTCGGACATGAAGTTGTTATTATTTCCACCACAACCGGTGAAGAATAGAATCGAACAGTCATTTTTGTCGCTATCGAAGTACCACCGAGTCTGCGAATCTCTGCAATTGCCAGGCTTGGGTTCCAAGAAACACAGTTCTAAATCCATCCCCAAAATATAAGATTGATGTAATTCATTGTCTCCCCCAAATCATAACCATTATTACCTGAACTCCATACAAACCGTCACACGCCGGCAGATCGTGTCCACATGTGACTTCCTCCACAGTCTCCACCCCGTAGCACGGATCATCCCGGTCGATGTTCAAGCCATTGTCGAAATCGTCTTCCTCTTCATCTTCCTCATCCTCATCGTTCGCCGTTGGCCGCCGTCTCGCCAGGTAGTAGTTGACGAAGCGCTTATGGTGCATCTTGGTGTTCAAAGCTGCATTCAACGGCATGCGGGTTCGCATCTTTCGCCCAAGACCGCACGTTACGCTGCAGGGACCCCACTCCGACCACTGGGACATCTTGCACTCGGGATTTAGCTGCAGAAAGAAAATTCATCAGAATATTCAGAAATTTTGAAGTCTCTCACTCCTACATTGGCACTGATCACCGGCTGCGAAATGTCCCCGGCGCACTCCTCATTGCAGGGCACCGTCTGCTGCAGCTTCGGTGGACTCGGCATCCGTTCGCACTTCTTCCGTGCTCCCTTCTTCTTGTACTTCCTTGATCGTGTTTTGTTGCCCTTGCCGCACGGAGTACTGCACTCACTCCACGGGCCCCACTCGGTAACCTCGCACTCTGGATCACCCTGGTAGAGTGTGTCAAGTTCTTCGTTGTCCAGGAAGTCACAATCTCGTTCCGGGCCAACGCACGGTCTTCGCTCGAATAGCTTCTTCTTGCAGTCGGCCTGCTTGCCCTTGATCGGATATTTGAACTCTCGTCGACGGGTTTGGCGTCCCTTTCCGCAACGGGAGCTGCATTCCGTCCACTCGCCCCACGGTTCCGTTTCTGCATGCCTGTTTTGATTCGTTTTCTTCTTCATCGGGTTCGCAATTCTTTCATACAGTCGCTGACGGGATAGGATAATACGGGCTAGTGGCTTCATCTCAGCGCCGGTTGAATCGTAGAAGGGTGATCGAGGATCGTTTGGATAGTTTGACTTGATTCTACGGATCGCATCCGGAGGATTCGTTGGTTGGTCTGGTGAAATGTACGTTGGTCCACTATCGGTTCCGGCGTCCCATGGGTAGAGATTAAGAATCTTGTTTTCGATCCAAGAACAGTTTGACAAACAAAGCTCTAGCCCGGAAACTCCAACGATCCAATCGGGTGAAGGGTCCAGCATCGAAACTATTGATACCAGGTGATGGTTGGAGTCTACTCGGAACACAGCAAAGGTCTTTCCCGTTACATTTGATACGCTATGCCTCTGGCCTTGATGATAGTGCGGATCTTATCGCTTTGGTTCTTCAACTCGCTTTCCAGCATCCTCGTCGATCCGTGCTCTGCCACCTGCTTAAGGCCTTCGCTAGCAACTTGACCGTACTCCCAGAACCGATAGTCAACAGTGTGAGATGCGCCGATGACATCACTGAACCTCGTCAGCCACCCGTTAGATGGGAAATCCTTAGGGTGCGTATGCCTGGACCAAAGACCTTCGAACGTCAGCTCGTATTTGGCTTCGTCGCATGCGCAACATTCCGCCAGAACCGGAGGCTGCGTGTCCACCGAATCTGCTTCGTCTTCACAGAATATCTTACTCAACGGCCCATCGTCCATGTACCAAACGTCGCGATGTTCCACAACGGTTGCCCGGATCGCTATGCAACCACTGCCGGCCGGTGGAGCCATCCAGTTCACCTGTATTTCGCTTTTCGGTATCGAGCTGGTCTGGGTCACTGCATTCGGGCAGCGTTCGCTGAACTTAGTCAAGGCATCCCCTAGGAGATGAAATGTGCCGACGTGGTGCAGGCCGGCTTGATTTTGCGGTTCCGGGCGGCTCAGAGTCATCTCTTTTTCGGCGGCTAGGAAGAATCCGGAGAATTTGTGTGGCACCTGCATAGACCGGATGCCGACTAGGCTGACTGTGGAAGAGATAGTGAGGGTACAACAGAAAGGGGAAATGTTAGGTTGTCATTTATAAAGAACCGACACGATGGTGGAGCAACTCTCTTCATCTTAAATGAGGCAGCTATAGGAGATATCGTCAACGAATATAAGTAGACTATATACAGAAGAATTTGACAGCTCTATCAGTTTGTTTACGGCAGCGTTTACGGAAACTGCTGAAGCAACTACATTCGATGCTTCTATAATGACCGTCATCTTCACTCTGGGGTGAAGAAGTTCGTCATGGTGCCGAACTTTGTGCCGGCAGAATACAGTCGAGCGGTCATATACGAAATCTTGGTGCACCTGAAGAAAGGTGAGAGCATCGAGCGCAAATCGGGACCAGCACTGAAGAGGAAGACGCAAGGCAATATGGCGAATTGCTACCGGTGAGGTAAGTGCGATCGGTCAGACGGTCCAAGGGTATTTGGGAAACAACCACTCCTCCCCGCCCCCCCCACACACACACACACCACTGAACAGCAGCTGTTATGGCAGTCCACGAAAGAGACAAATTACGATGTTGCAATAATTACAGAGCCGTATCGAGTTCGTCTAGGTCACAGTACGAGAGTAAAAGATAGAGCAGAGATGGTGGCAATACAAGTTATAGGCAGACTCCCCATCCAAAAGGTGGTCGAGTATTCATACGACGCCTTTGCGAAAGTCCAAAGCCTTTGCCAAAGTCAACGGAGTACTGCATGCAGCTGCTCTTCAGCTACTAGTATGTGACTGACGAAGAGTTCATCAGGCGAGGCCCGGTAGTCATTGGAATAGATTTCAACGCCTGGACCACGGAGTGGGGTAGTATGCGGATGAATCTAAGGGGCAAAATTTACTTGAAATCCTGCCGAAGCTGGATGTGAGGCTGTGCAACGAAGGGCATGTCAGCACATTCCGCAAAGACGATCGGGAGTCCATCATCTATGTTACGTGATGCAGCCCGTCGCTAATAGAAGACATGAACTGGAGAGCAAGCGAGGAATACTCCCACAGTGACTACCAGACGATTTTCTACAGCATCGGACGGCAAGCCCTCACTGCAACGAGGAAAATGAGGACTTGTGAGCAAAAGTGGAAGATACGGGACGAAGGACCGAGGCGTTTCGGACAAACAGCGGTGCAATGCTTGACACAGGGAAGTTGACAGAAGCGGTAGCAATAAACCTGTGATGCATCAATGTCGAGAAAACAGGAGCCCAGGAACCGGCGTCTTGCAGCTTACTGGTAGAATTAGACTCTCAGTACCCTCCGCGCTGCATGCCTCTGAGCCAGAACGGAAACCCGCATTTCGTGGAGCTCGCACCGCCCTTAAACGTGAGATCAAGTTGGGCAAGTCCAACTGCTTTAAAGAGTTGTGCTTGAAGTCGCTGCGAACCCCTAGGGCAACGCTTATAGAATACTGAAGATGAAATTGCTCGGATCTACAAAGACGAGCTAAAATTTATTGCGAACGGTCTGAAGTTGATGAAAGCTCCCGGTCCGAATCCCCAATGTAGCACTTAAACCGCGATATTGGCATTTCCGGACACTTTCAGGACGGCGCTACAAAAATGCTTAGCGACTGTTCATAAACCACGTAGACCGAAATTTGACACTTTCAAACCCCCCCCCCCCTCCCCCATCGTAGACTTTCGTAGACTTATTCCAACCCCCCCTTAAAGTCTACGTAGACTTCATTTTTTTTTAATTTATGGAAACTTTTCTACAATATGTGGCTCTGGCGGTTTGAGGAAAGGTTTATGAAATTAAACTCAAACAATCAGATTATTCAGTTATTTATTTTAATTTTGTTTTATTAAAATACTGCATAAATAAAAAAAGCAACAATCAATTATACAAATGCTAAAGATGCCCTCACCATGGTTCATCAGCGGAAGCTAACGGAAGAATTCTGGTGGAATTGTTTCTTGATGTCAAGTCCAATGATTTCGACAAAACGTGATTCTATCCATAGAACTTCCGTTGCTCCATTCTCGTCGACATCACAAAGAATTTCTTCCTGGCGTTGCTTCAGAATCTTGAATGGCCTTATTTTCTTCGACAATATATCTGCCTTGTGGATTATTTAGCGTTGATCTGCGTTCACGTTTGTCGCAAAATACAGTTCACAATAAAAGCATATGCGGCTATTTTTGTTTTCACTTTAGATATCAAGTTCAGTTCATCTTCTTTGAAAGTTTTCCAAAGCAAGTTGACCTCTTCCCAGACCTCTTAATGTATTTTCTACTTTGTCCCACATGCGCTTAAACCCTCTACTAAATGTGTGTCAAATGAGAGCAAGTTAACTATCAAATATCATCTCATTCACGTCTAAATAAAAATACTCAATGCCCTAGTAGCACAATTGTTGCAAATAAGCCAAAGTAACTGCAATGTGACTCAATTAAGTCAAAATCAAGTTCCTGCAACCAATTATGATAAAGATGTGTTGCTTTGGTGGTTGACATCATAAACTTACTATTGAGTTGATACCATGCATTCGAGCTATCGATGTTTTAAAAACGAATAAAAAACACAACCAACACGCTCAAATTACTGTCTCTTGTTATCCCTTTTTTCCTTCTCGAAAAGATAACCAAACTTTCCAAAAGTACCGTGATATGTGTTTGCAAATCATTTGACCAGTACTTGACTGTGGATCGGAAGGTTGGAAGTGGAACAAATCGAAATGTATGCTTCCGAAGAAGGTTACAGTCATTATGGGAAAAATCCCAATCTTTCTGTGCAAAATGTGGCGGGGAAGTCAAAATCATACGTACAAAAAGTGAAGCAAGGGCAAGGACTGAAGCCGTACAAAGTGAAAAAGGTGCCCAACTGTTATAACATGCAAAATTTCACTGCAAAAGTCATGCTAAGGTGCTTGACACCAATTTTTTGCAAACATTTTCTTGTATCACAATGGACGACGAAACATACGTACTCGAAGATTTTAAATAGCTTCAGGGTCTGGCTTTTTATACTGCAATGCAAAGGAACGCCGCTGCCAAGTATTTCCGGACAAAGAAGGTGTCCAAACTCTCAAAAAAGTATTTGATTTGGCAGGCCATATGTAGTTGTGGTGGAAAATCTAAAAGTTTCGTCTCTACCGACACTATCAATTAGGATGTCTACGAGAAAGAATGTCTGCAAAAGCGGTTGCTATAGTTTATCAGTAACCACGACTCTCTAGTTCTGTTTTGTCACTATGCGAAATCCATCCTGAAATGGTATAAGGTACAAGAGGTCAAGTATGTGCCAAAAACAGCCAATTCACCAAACTGTCCAGAACTTCGGCCAATAGAGAAGTACTAGGCACTAGTTAAGCGGAAACGGAGAACTAAGAAGAAAGCAACTGGAACATGTTAGCATTTAAGCTCAATCCAGGACTAAGATAACCTAGACTCATATAATACATAAATGAAATTTAGAACGCAACCAGTAAAATCCAAAATTTGTACGTTTATTCGTGTCATTCATTTGTTGAAAATAAACATATGATTATAATTTCAATTATAATAATTTATAATTTCAAACATCGATGTCACTTCCCATGTAGCACATCACATTACGACCTTTATTAGTTGTAGTGACTTGATTATGACTTAGCAAGTCATATTTGATATCTCAACCGAATGGCAACAAGTGTGCTACTAGGGTTGGTTTTAAACATAGAATATTTTAAAAAGAAAGCAAGTTCATGTTTGTGGCCAAAATAAACTAATTTTATGTTTGGATTTACCTGGAATATGTTTGTTATGCCGGTATTTTTCTCTACGTGGAGGGTATGAATATTTGTTTTGTAGAGAGAAAAAAATGTCTACGTAGACTTTTGTAGATCCCCCCTCCCCCATCGTAGACAAACGTAGACTTTTTCAAACCCCTCCCCCTTGATTGCCTACGTGGTTTATGAACAGCCCCTTAGATGAAGGCTACTTCCCAGACAATTCGGATTAGTCGGATTCGGATAGTCGTGCAAAGATAAGAGAAAGCATCAAAGTAGAAAAGGACAGGCAATCGGTTCTGCGACGATCAACGTCAACAACGCTTTTAACAGCGCCAGATGGGAGGCTATCGCCGGAGCACTGCACAACATGCGTGTTCCTGGCTACCTGTGCCGAATACTAAGTAGTTACTTCCAGAACAGAGTCCTGGTGTACGAAACGGAGCTGGGGCAGAAATCTACTAGGGTCACGGCGGGGTGCCACAAGGTCCAAATCTCGGCCCAACGCTCTCGAACGCGATGGGCGATGAAGTATTGGAGTTGAGATCATTAATCATCGGGTTTGCAGATGCTGTCGTCCTAACGATAACGGGCGAAACTCTAGAAGAGGTCGAAATACTGGATCAAACTAGAGCAAAACTGTAGCTGGCTAATCATAAGACGGAGGTAGTGCTGGTTAGCGGGTTGACGTCAACGTCAAAGTGTGCATTAAAGTACCTGGTTGATGACCGCTTGAATTTTAACGCGCACGTCACCTACGCCTCCGAAAAGGTGGCGAAAGCAGTCAATGCGGTAGCGAGAATCATGCCGAACGTCGGTGGTCCGAGAAGCAGCAAGAGAAACTTCTAGCGAGTGTGGCGATTTCAATTCTGAGCTATTGCGTTACCGCTGGCATGATGTCCATTTTCATCACCCTGGTCGAGGACGTCGAATGTTATCAGCGAAGGGATACCAGAAATGCGATTAGATCCGACAGAACGGACTCGTTGGCTAAGTGGCAGCCAGAGTGGGACTATTCGGCAGAAGTAAGGTGGACCCACCGGCTCATCCCAAATGTGTCAACTTGGCTCAATAGAAAGCATGTAGAGGTGAACTATCTGACGAAGTTCTTCTCCGGACGCGGCTGGACAATGCGGACAATCTGCGAACCTGGAGGAGACACCAGAGCACGTTATCTTCAAATGTCCTAGGTTCGAAGAGGTGACACTTGGAACGCTGTCGATAGGGCAATAACGAGGATACTGTCCGAGCTGCATAGGAAAGTGGTGAAGTGAGCAACGATCCAGTGTCACTGGCTAGAGCCACAAGAATCGGTTGACCTACTTTGGCACCCTATGTAGAGTGATCGGTTCTGAAAAATTCCTGCGCCGGGAAACTCCCTGTCAGAGTAGGCTTGCTCCATCGCCGGGGACCAGTGGAGCAGAACGCGCCGTAGCACCGGTTTCGGTCGTCGGGGCGTCGGCGAACCGAACGCTAGGCTCGACCGGAATCGCTTGACTGACTTCGACACCCTTCCGGTCGGTTGGAGTGTGCAGCAACAGCAGAAAAATCGGTTTTGGGGAAAGTTCCGCTGCCGGGGAACTCTTCGTCAGAGTAGGGTATACCCACCGTCGGGGACTACTTGAGACGACTGCGTCAAGAGATGGGAGCTAAATGGCCCACCGTGGTTCGGTTTCGGGGAACTGCCACTGCCGGGAATCCTCCGTCGGAGTAGTGTACAACCACCGTCGGGGGCTACCTGGGGGCTCGATCAAAGTAGGTGGGAGCTAAACGGGTCAAAAAGGGAGCAAATGGAGAGTAGAGCAGAGGTCCAGCAACACCGATGCATAGTTGAAAATTAAGAAGCGAGATTCCCATGATGGTGATCGTAGAGGATAGCACGTTGGCTACTCTATATTGGTACATGTTTCGATGGGAACATGAAATAGCCTCCAGCAAGGAATTAAAAATTAGAAAAATTTACAGGAAATTTAAAAGAAAAATCTTAAAATCATCATCTGCCCGTTTTGGAAGGCGAATAAAACGGACAGAGGGATTCAGTTTATTTAGCTGAACTTTCTAGTTCGCATTCTACACACTGAAAATTTATTTTCGTTAAGTTGCTCTCACGCGTTTCGTAAACATGGATTTTGGTACATAGAACATATGCCTCGCACATTGTTTGAAACATTCATAATGCTTTTATCTGGTGAAATTTATTATCTTTTTGTATAACAAATGAAGACCGGCCAATCGCTGTTTTTTTTATGGTACTCATGCAAAAAAAGTGTTGTTGCTGTGATGGGCGTGTAATAATTTATCAATCCCAAAATAAAAATTAAGCACTGTCAATGGGCTATATACTCATGCTCATTAATCAATCATCTTCTCACGAGTCAGAATGACCATGTGAGATAAACCACGGCACTTTTAAAAAATTCAGAGTCGAATCCCACATTCCCAACTCCACGTAGTTGCGCTTTTTGTTTCAATTATATTTCGAGTCGATAGAGTAGAGGGATATTTCTTTGATTTGTGACAAAACATTCGTAGCTCTTTATATTGTTTTCGTACAATGCACGAATAATATTTCTGTGTCCACAAACGCTTCGTGGTTTTGACAGTTGTGGTGCCATTAATTACGAATGTATCTTCATAAAAAGTACAAATCAGTTTCGTTGCAAAAATAACGAATGATTTGTGATTGATTACGCTGCGATTTTGTTGTATAAACCAAAAAAGTTCAGTGCACAATTAGAAAGCAACTATTTAATTTTTTGCGTTATGCACATAAAAGAAATGTTGATTTGCCATGAAAGAACGGGATATTTCATGTAAATTGAAGCCAGAGTACGCCTGAATCTAGTTTGTTTTATGAAAAATTGCATATCATCGTTAGATGGATGAATCGAAAATTGCAAACAATTTCGTTGATTACGCCTTTCGGCTTGGAAATGTACGAGGGGAACTTTTACGCGCCTGCCATAATTAATTTTTTTCTGTGTTCGCCTTCTTCGCCGCATCGTGGTTCGAAAGGTTCGGTCGACGCTTGAACATATTCAACACCTTCCTTGCCTTCACCGGTCTTCAACGCCGCTGGGTCGTCTGGGTCTTCGTTGAATGACTTGACCACACGGAAAAAATCTGCACCAGATCCGTGAGCTGGAGTCCACTGATTCCAATGACGTCTATATAAGGTCTGGCCCAGTGCAGCCACAACAATTATTAGTGAAATGAGCAAAATTCGCTCATGACACTAATACCACCTGCAATCCTTGCGCACGCTACACAAAAGCTCGGAAAGTACTACGTCATACCGCTTATTTTGATTCGTTCGCTCCGTTATTGTTTTATTGTATGCGCTATAAAACTTAATTTTTCAACCGATTTCAGTCTTCCGATGATGGAAAATTGGCTCTATATCACTACTTGATTGCCAAGTCCCAGCGTTTGAAAGTTTGTGTGGCAAAATTCAATTACCCCAGTTAAATTGACGATAAATGATCCATGTTATCGGAGAAATGCTTCTGCTCGATAAATGGCATTTTGTATCATGATTATTTCCATAATTCAGCATTCAAAATAAACGTTTGAACCGATATATTTATCCGAACTTTATGCCCGCCAATAGAAAGTTCAATAGTGCAACGTCATCACCGTCAGCTCAGCATGACATTACGGTTACAATACAAAGCAAGCAGTGCGTTGCCCAGACCTAGATACACAGGTTGATCTTAGAGGACAGCGCAAATACACCGTGACTGAATCACGTAATCTTGAACCAAATGAACGTTTAAAGTAAAATAGAAAAGGTGAACTAGTTTCACAGGTCCTTCTGTAGAAACCACCATTTCGCAAATACCAAATAATTTTCACCCGACTATAATGGTGATTGATTTTACCATGCCTGCGATAAGATCAAATCATGGTGCTATAGATATCAATATGTGTCTGTCAAAGATCGCAAATGTTGTTGTTCCATAAACGTAGAAAATGACTGAATTTTCATAGTAGTTTTGAATATATGTATAGTCAGGTAATGGTAGTTATTAATAATAAGATGGTTTTCTGCAGAGCGTGGCTTCAATCCATCTGAAGGACGTAGTAGGATTTTTCTGCTGATGGGGTAAATATACCATCAATATCACATACCATCACAACAATCACAGACAGATATCATTTTTCAATAAAAATATTACACCAAAGTTTATTGTAATTTATCAAATCACATCAAACGTTGTAATAGTTAAGAAATATTAGTTTTTTTTTCGAGGTGCCTGAGTAAGTTGCTTTAATATGATTAAATAGCCGTAGATCATTACAAGTATTATGCTCTAAATTACAAGGACTGTTTGTTTAAAATCAATAATACGGTAATTTGATAATCTAATTTACCAAATCATTATTTTTTTCGTGTATAGATATAGCAGTTTCATTACAAATCACCCTATTCAGTCAGTCCTGAATATGTAATGTATAAAACCGTTTCGTACCTTATGTATCTTCACCGGTGGTTTTATTTTTTGAAATAACTTTATACTTGGGATTTGCATGACAAAACTTGAATAGAATCAACTAAAATAGACCAACTTTGCTCTCTCACACCGAAGTATGGATTTGTCAAACCATTTTAACACATCCCATTAATGATCGAACATCAGGGACCAGACATTTTTTTTCATAAGTGGTTAGTAGTTTAAAAAAAGTTACCCGTTCTTATTAATGAGCAGGATGGTCGGGAGTTCCATCCCCAGGCCTGCCCTCCCTTTTCAGTCATTTTTTCACTTGCCACGCCACGTTACTAGAACTTCTTTCATTGATCAAGCCCACTTACCAGTGCATCCATGTGATCTAAAAATAAACCTGCCTCT
>JASCZW010016030.1:0-19447 GCA_034211315.2 Aedes japonicus
AAAACATAATAAGGATGGTTAATGTTCGGGACTTCAATATCAACGAACGAACGAGTGAATCTTTTGCAAAAGAATCCAGCAAGATTATGAAGAAAGGGGTTACATTCGTAAGCTAACAAAGAATGAGATTGAATTACCCAGACAGAGTGTTTTAGGTAGCATTTCCCCTTTTAAATTAGAATTAGCAATTGTTAGTCGATAAGAAAACCGATATACTTTAAACTAACTTCATCGAATTCAGACTTAATGCAATTCAAAGTGGTATTAAATTTGCCAATAATATTGTCATGACCTTAAAATTCCGTATTGAAGTCATTAAATATTTTGAATTGGAATGCTTGATACATCAGAGATAACGAGGACAAGCTATTCAATTTCTTAAGAGTTCATAACGTGCATATTGCTGTTATAACTGAGACTTATCTCAAAACTGCCCATAAGGTCAAAAGAGATCAACTGATTCAGGCCATCTTTGTAGTTAATTGAATACCCATGCTGACTTCAGTTCTGATCACCTTCCAGTTACATTTGAAATATCTCAAGAAATAATTGCTAATTCTACTTCTAGTTCTACTTTCAACTACCAGAGAGCTGATTGGGATCAATATCGAACATTTATGGAATACAACTTTGATCC
This sequence comes from Aedes japonicus, assembly GCA_034211315.2. Taxonomy (NCBI): domain Eukaryota; kingdom Metazoa; phylum Arthropoda; class Insecta; order Diptera; family Culicidae; genus Aedes; species Aedes japonicus. Next base: position 638 of record JASCZW010016030.1, read on the forward strand.
TAATGTCCCATTGCAAACAAAGAATGATATTAATTATGCTCTTGACTTTTTGAAAGACATATCTGAAATTACAGTGGTTTGCTGGCATCACGCGCCGTTAAAAGATCTAGACAAGGCAATTCGTTTTCAAGGATTTGTAAGGTAATCCGAAGCCCAAAAAATCACGAAGTTCAACGAAGCTCAACGAAAACAGGGAAGATTCGAGGCATATTCTCGGGATTGGGTAAATGGAGACTTCGGCATTGCGGAGTTCATCGAACAAGAACAAGATGCTCCTTCAACCTCGGCGGCATCTGCAGTATTGGGGTATTGGGATTACGATCAACTTCAAGGTTAACTTTGAGAAGATACCGGAAGAAGTACGATCAGGTAGAAGATTACCTACGAAATCTGAAGTTCTGTCATTTTTTATGAGTGTATACGATCCATTAGGACTCAACATTAGGGTGCCAAAAAAAATCGACTTTTCGAATTTCAAAAACGGGTAGTGCTCAAAAGTTTCGTCTCCTCAAAAAAAGTCCCCATGCATAATTTGAGCTCAATCGGACTTCGTTAAGTGTTGGACCAAAGCGGTCAAAGTTTGACTTTTTTGAAACACGAAAAATTTCCCAAGGGGGGGGGGGGTACGTGAAAATTCCGAAATCGATTTTTTGTTTTTGATGCCAAATGTCTTAGAAATGCATGAAACGTCGAGATCTGGTGTTATCTCGAAAAAAATTTTTTTGAAAAAAATTGACTTTTTGGGACTTGGAAATTTTTTGAGGTGGAGGAGTGAAATGAATTTGATGTGGAGGATTTGAATTCAATTGCTGAGATATCCATGGCAATAGTACTGAAACATGTCTTATATCATCGTTGGCAACTGCTAGCATATTATATGTGATATTTCATTAGGGTGGTTCACTTGTTTTGCATTAGGGTGGTCCATTTTATAGAAAAATAAAAAAAATCAGATAATAGTATCAAAATTTCTTCAAAATCTCTTATATAATCGTAAGCCATTATCAATATTAAATATATGATATTTCATTAGGATGGTTCATTTTCCATTAGGGTGGTCCTTTGAGTTGGAAATTAAAAGCAACAAAATATTTCCAGCAAATTTACCAGTCAATATTTTTTGTATAGTTTGAAACCATGATTCTTTTTTGGCATACTACACTTCGTTAAGATATTTTTATTATGTTTTTTTTAATAGTTAACAAAAATGTGCCGTTACCAAAATATGGACAAAAATAAGGAAAAAAACGATTTTTGATGTACCCAAATTATGTTTCATTTGCGAGCAGAGAAGCAAAAGACTAAACCAAGTGCACAATTAACAATACAAGCTTTGAAAGTATCATGGAATAAAAAGCATTTGAACCATTTGCTCGACGACAGGACAGTGCAATATAAAATCTTGCGGTACTACGAAACTTGGAAAATCTTGCAGAAGCGCAAGCTAAGAATGTCGGCGAGAGAAATTGAGAAGAGAAAGGATTTCTCTGATTCATTGCAGAACCTTTTCGATATCGGGAAGAGGTATAAACCGAAGAATAAAGTAGAAAGAAAAGCATTACTTATGAGAAGGGCCTATGAAAAATGCACATGATATCTTCAAAAAATTGTATCTCGGAAACGGTTTGCCCGATTGGTTTGGTGTCTTCGGCGAAGTTTTAGACAATTGTTGGTGCTATATGAAGAAACATTTTATCTACCAAACAGCAAATGCATAAAGGTTGCTAGTAGCATAGTGATTATAGTAATTTCAGCTCATAATCCTGTGTTTTTGAACGAGATCCAGTGTTGTTTGATAACATAATAATTGTAAAGGAAAGGTAAGTTTTAAATACACATTTTAATTATATGTTTTGTGATATTTTCGTACAAAACTAACAATTGGAAAATATTTTCTATGTTACAGATTACAAAATTAGTAAAATAAGATGTATTCGCCCATTCAAAGAGATTCAGTGTTCGAAAGAGCTGCGATATCTCACGGATGGTATCATCCAAAAACTAAAATCAATTGGATTTTCCAAGGTATCCACACTGAACACCAAGGATTTTCGTATTTGTTCGTCTTGCCGTCTACATATTAATTCAAGACGAAGAACAAAGCGTAGCCGGCGGCTCAAGGATGCCAACTGTTCAGACCATACCTGATGTACCTGATTCGCAAAGCTATGAAAGTTTGGTCACGATACCATCAGCGTCAACGCTAAGCACAATTCAATCAAATGAAGACTTCACGATGCCTGTAGACGTCGAAATATTCAACCGAGGAATAGCAGCTATTCGTGTTTCGCCTAAAAAGTGCGCTGAAATCGTCGAAGGTGTACGAAGAAATCTTTTTAAATTAGACGCAGAACAGAACAGAAAAAGCAAACGAGTTTGATGAAGTCTTAGAAAATATGAAAATTAAATTTTTAAATTCAGCCACAAGGCAAGAAAAACTATCAATTTTATTTATTGTTATCAAAATCATGGTCAGTACAAAAAATTGTAGACGAATTTAAAACCAGTAGAAATATGGCATCAGATGCAAGAAAGGAAAGGAGATAATGTATTTGATTCATCTCAAGGTTCAAGCTCTGGAAAAGCTTTGAGTAATTGTTTTGAATTTTTTTGAGGACGATGATATAAGCCGTGCAATGCCAGGCCAAAGAGATTTTGTTAGCGTAAAGATAGGAAATAAGAGATTAGCTGTTCAGAAAAGATTGTTAATGATGACATTGAGAGACGCTTTTAATCGCTTTAATGAAATGTACGTCAATGTAAAAATAGGGTTTTCATCATTTGCAAGCCTCCGGCCAAGGCAATGTTAACTATTGACTATCACAGGAACACATAATGTTTGCGTTTGCACTACGCATGAATATGTCAATTTAATTCTACATAGCTTAAAAAAATACAATGTCTTGAATGACCTAAAAACATTAACGAATAGATTACTTTACGAAAATAAGACAACTCATTGCCATCTACGAAGATGTAAAAACTGCCCAGATACCTCAGTTTTAGAAGACAGTTTATTGAAACAACTGGAAGAAAACTTTGTTGAAAAGCTTTCATTCGAACAATGGGTTACCACTGACAGATGTGATTTAGAAACTATTGTAAAGCAAACCGATGAGTTTGTTTTATTTTTCAGCTCAAAATTAGAAAGTTTGATTCCGCATGATTTTGTTAAAACCGAACAATCCAATCTAATATCTCATTGTTGGAGAAAATCTTAATTGATGCTTTTGGAGACAAGAAAAAGATCGAACATTTGTGATATGAAATACTCACGGCCGAACAAAGGAATAAAAATAGCAAAGACTATTATGATTATATCAACATAAATTTAGATATCCAAAATACCGGCGAATTCGAAAGAGCAGAGCACTATCGTACACATTTGAAAACAAGTATAACCGTCTAACTTCGACGGAACTAGCTTTGATTTCACGATTCTCCAGCTGATAGAGAACCCACACAATCTTTGAAAGACATATCAGAAATTACAGTGGTTCGATAAAGCTGGCACCACGCGCCGGTAAAAGATCCAAACAAGGCAATTCTTTTTCAAGGATTTGTAAGGTGACCCGAAGCCAACTCATGTCTGCCGAAATGATTGCAATGACGATTCTTTGACAGTGTAATTGACTTTACTTTGGTTTACTGGCAGCACTGTGTAAGTCTATTGGAAGAATAAGGCAATGTCCTCAAATGAAAATATAGCATTTTCAATGCTTACCATAAATAACTGTTGCGGATTCTGTGAATTTTGTAGACTGATCACTTCCATAACTAAATGCAATAACAACATTCAGTATCCTTAAACAATTTTCACTCTGCTGCTGAACTTTCAATCACGCTGATCGCACTCAGAAATTTTGCTGCACTTTCACTATTGAGATTCCACTTGAGTTTCTTCAGTACGAGGAACTCCTCCTGCCAACGCTGCAGTTGAAAACCGAATGATGCCGAATAGCTTTTTTTTTTTTTTTTTTACTTAACATGTTTTATATTTCCATTTGTTTGTCTTAAATACTATTTTTTACATTTTAAGTGTTTTAGCCCTTGGGCTCTTCAGCTTTGTTTAATTTTATGTGTTTGGTGTGTTTAAAGTGTTATGTGTTATACATGAAATTTTCTGTTTAGCCCTTGGGGCATTGTTTGTTAAAATTGGATAACCTACCTAATCTACAACTAAAACTACAATTTGAAAATCCTAGGGGTGGGGAACCAGATTCCGGATGATCTGGTGATCCGATGTTAGGCAGCGTGCCCTGTACCGATTGATAGACTCACTAAAGCGATCGTCGAGCATTTTTATCTCGGCCAGACGGTGGACCTCAGATGTTCTTGTCCTCGGAGGGGTGTTCAGGATCATCCTGAGGAACTTATTTTGGACACGCTGAAGTTTCAGGTGATGTGTTTTTGCGCAGCTCTCCCAGATTGGCATGCCGTACTCGATGACTGGAAGTATGATTTGCTTGTAGACAGCAAGCTTGTTTTTCAGGGATAATGTAGACCTTCTGTTGATCAATGGGTACAGTAGCTTCAACAGAACGTTACACTTTGTGACCGTTTTGTCAACCTGCTCCCTGAAAATAAGCTTGCTGTCTATGGTAACGCCAAGATAGACAGCTGATTTGGCCCATTCCACCATGCCGAATAGCAGCCAGAACGGGCTATTTATTCCATTTCTTCCTGCTCCTTCGGTATTAATTCCTACTTCGGTTAGGGTTTATACCGCATCGAACCGTACCTACATCATTGCCGTCGCAAAGCCCCCATTGTTCGCGTGGTATAAATCTGCACGTTTCATCGTGCTCTTTCGGTATTGTTTGGGTTCATACGTATAGAACCAACGGTACCTACACCAAACCCATCGCATGAATCGCAAAGCTTGCTTTGTGTGTTGGGTATAAATCTAACCGGTGCGCGGTGCGTTCCGAACGTTCTACGACAATTTTAACTGTATACCGTATCCTATCCATTTAGATTATAAGAAAAACATGCATAACAAATGTGTTCGTGATGAATTTCGAAATTCAAGGTTTCGGAAATATTTCACATGATAATATGAAAGGAATATGTTTGCAACAATCCTCGAAGCGATAACTGAAAGCATCTCTGAGCAAGCTCTATTGGAGATCCAGCAACCAATTTTAGAATAATCCACGTACAATTATTTCATTACGTAAACATTACCGGTATCATTCGTATTGTTGTTCTGCAACACTCTTGCAGATTTAAAATAAAACAGTTTCCAAAACAGGCGCATATTTTGAGTTATTTGAAATTTGGGTTTTGAAATATATTTATATTCAGAATTCTCACCGAATACCACCGTCGGAATAACATGAGGTAGTTCAAACGGTAAAATGATTACTTTCTACGTTGCTAACTTCATGCATTCTTGACGAAATAAATCTTTAAAACTGTGGTGGATTTTATAAAAATGAAATAAGTTTGAAAATAGCGATAGAAAATCGGTTTCAGGAAATGCGAAGTGTATTATTTTCAGGATCATAAAATGCGAGGGGCCAGCAGTTCCGGCATGAAGAAACATCTGAAGAGTATCCACGATATTAACAAACGTACTGCCCCTCGGGACGACGACAACGAGCAACCTTCAACCTCAAGTGTGAAAACATCCTCTTCAAACACAGTTCTTGCTCGTCTAACTGCGAGAGGATAATATTTCATATAACACAATAGGCAAGTCCTAGCACATCCCGCAAGGACCACTGGCACGAGGACTCAACGATCTTCCAAAGACGCCTAGAGGAGTAAAGCTAAAGGTTGAATCTAGTGGGACAATTGAATGAATACGGCTGCTTGGTATGACGGTAGAAGATGAGGTGTTTTATTAAACTAACCAAACATGCTGTCATGCTACGATTACATCAGTGGTATTCGATGGTTACTTCGCCAACATCCCCCCTTAACTGAGAATTCGTCCTACTCCAATTACTCGTCTCTCAGTTTCAGATTTGGGACCCTGAATCGCCTTGGTTAGAAGATCTGTGACCTGTTGTTGACTGCTAACGTGCTGCAACTCGATCGTGTTCTCCTCAATCTTCCGTCTCAGCCAAATGGATCGCGCTCTTGCTGTTGCAGAAGATTGTGATCTTCTCCGGAACTCCGGATAACTCATGTGTTAATCCTCGCCACCAGATTGCTTCTTGTGCTGCCACTGTAGATTGCCTCCGACAATTCCACAAAATCGGTCCGCCGGACTTCATGAATACGTACCCCCCAACGCCTCGTCTCGATGTCGTTGCCCCAAATCTGCGTCGCTGAATCCAACCAAACGGTCATCTGCTTCCTTGCGGTAGATAAGTTGTACAAGATGAAGACGAATCCTGATGTATCCACGGAACGCTACAATGCTCGCTTGGTTATAAAGGGCTACTCCCAAGTCAAGGGCATCGAATACGAGAAGACTTACTTGCCCGTGGTTCGGTATGCCACAGTCCGGTACCTGATCTCGTTAGCTGCCACAATGGATCTTAAGAGAAGATTGATGAGAAGATATATACATGGAGCAGTTGAAGAAGTCCCTTTACGGACTGAAACAAGCCAGTCAATTTTGGAACCAGAAGCTGGATGGAGAACTCAAGCGTTGTGGACTGGCGGGATCGAAGTTTGACACGTGCGTCTATTTCAGAATCGAGGGCGAGATGATCCTTATTGTGGCGGTATATGTCGACGATCTACTGGTGTTTTCCAACAACCAGCCATGGGTGAATGCTCTGAAGAAGCAGCTCACAGCGAAGTTCCTGATGGAGGATCTCGGATTGGCCAACAAAGTGCTTGGAATCCGAGTCAAGCGAGGAGTAGATGCCGTGTATTTGGACCAGGGGCAGTATATTCAACAGCTGCTGGAACGCTGGAAGATCACAACCAGAAGTTAACGAAGCAGATGAGCCCTAGCACCGAGAAAGAACGGAAGCAGATGCAGAATGTTCTATTCCGTGAGCTGGTAGGAGGTCTCCAGTTCCTGGCGCAATGCACGCGTCCGGACATTAACTTCGCCATTTCTGCAGTGATCCAGGCAAGCAGTGATCCAGGCCTCTGAAATTTGTGGTTCTTTTGAACCTAAGGATCCATGAATGCTGAACAGTTCATAAAGCTATTCCAGCAGAACTTGTTAGAATCCGGTTTGGTGCTGTCCAAAGACATCGTGGGCCAAACGACCGATGGAGCACATATCAGTGAGAAAGTCGGAAGACTGACATCTGCTGACCATCAAATGTGCCTGGCCCTTTATATTCACCTTGCAGTAACGAGTGTAAGGTACCAGAACTTACCTTACCAATCAGACCAAGGCCGGTGTATTGAAGATGGTCAACTTTGTAGTTCGACGAACTTTGTTCGATCTTAGCGTCTTTCGGAGTCCAAAGTGGGCACGATTGTCAGCCATAATGCGCCTTTCTATCCCTCTGCTGGTGTTGTTATCGGCGGTCACCAATGAGCCCAGTCCCAGGTACCAGAAACCGTCTTCAAATACAAACAATCTTAAAGATTTTGATGAAGGTATATTTATTCCTAGATTCAAATCCGTTAGAAATTTCAACAGTTCGTTACATTGTCAAGGCCAACAGACCATAACAAGTGAAAAGCGACGATGATCTTCAGAAGTGTTTTCGAGAAGATAAAGGTAAAGAACTGAGTCTGATCTGTGACTTCAAGATGAGATGGAATAGTTTGCTTGCCATGCTTTAGGTATTATGAGACCAGAACTGAGGTACATAAAGCGATGATTAAGTGAAGTGTTACTAACCGACAAATGTTGAACGTTTTCTAAAGATGTTAGCCGTAATTAAGATTATCAGACCAGATAAGGTAAGAGAGAAGCTAATTAACCTAGAGTTAGAACAAATGCTTATAAGCTCTAGAATAAATATGCACACTTCAATTCACGCTTTCGAGGAGTTATTACTTCATATCCGAACTCACGCTGAGTGTTGATTAATTGCTACGAGTTAACATTTAAGCCTTTCACACTGAGAAGGAACTGATTGTTAATTGTTCATCTTCATTTATAGGAATTTGAGTGGTTAGTATCAAAGTAACAAATAGGTTCTTTTGACCTTGATCAAGTATTCGTTACTCCAATCGGTAACAATTGGGTGGGTCCAGAGAGGAGTTCGTGAGACGTAAAGCTTGAAATCCAATAGAGCATGGTAGCTGGTTCACGGAAGATCATGTAGGTATTGACTGAAGCGTAATCTTGCGAAATGGATTGGTCAAAAATAAGAACGGTCATTGTCGTCTTTGCAATGAGCCGGACACAGCGAGACAATAGGGTCGCATGTGACGATTGTGACCGTTGGTTTCATTTGAAATGCGTTAGCCGGTCCACACTTCCAAAGAAATCGCAGATCTGGATAGGACCGAAGTGTATGGAGATTGAAAAAGAAGGCATCTAATGCAACAACAGATAAAGAAACTGTCGAAGGTCGTTTCAATGGCTCATCTGGAGCATTTGGTAACATGTATGCAGCAGGACGGAGGTTAATTTTCATGTTTCGAGAAAAGACTAACTTTGTTGAACCTCCCACGATTCAGCGGATCGGCCAAGGAATTGTCAATGTTCAAGAAAATCCTTCTTAGCACTACGGAAGAAGACGATTTCACAAACATCGAGAACAGACTTCAACAAGCGCTTGAAGGCCAAGCTGAGTAATCAGTTTAACATCTTATGTTCGATCCAGACAGACCCAAAACATTACAACGCATTCAAAGAGAACTTTAAGAGGACCAATTTGGTATACAAAAAGAATTACTCGGGAACCTGACGCTAGTTAAGCGCGAGTCTTCAAAAGTGGTAGTGGAAATATCCGAAGCCTTAGATAGTAACTGGGTAATAAACATCCAAGGGACCACAGGCTGATAGGTAATGAATTGCTACGAGTTAACATTTAAGCCTTTCACACTGAGATGGAACTGATTGTTAATAAGTTCTTTGATCTTCATCAGCCATTAGTTACTTCAAAAAATAAAAATGCGTGTACAGGCAGATAAGAATAGAGAATTGGTAGAACATAGGAAAAATCGACAGAGTTCGGGAAAATACCTTTGAGCCTTTTAAACATTAGTGGTAAGAAAATCATGTATATAGACCTAAACTTGTAAGAAATAAATGACTGTTAAACTATAGCTTGACTTTGGTAGTTACTTGTGAACTCACTATCCAAAATCTTTGTTGTTACTTTGAAATAGCTGGATAGAGGAAGAACTGATCAAGGAAATCGGATCTTTAGTAACGGACAACTGCCATTTGAAGAGTTCAACGAGTGTAAAATTTAGGTAGTCATAATCCCGCACCTTAGCCAGATAGCTATCAGCCTTATATTTTACAACCAGGGTCTAAATACTTTGAAGTATTACCAGGTGATTCCAGTTAACTTGAGAAATGGTGACAACAAAGGATCATCATTAACAGTAATGGATAAGAAAATCGCAAACGTTCTGTGCCTAGAAGGTAGAATTGATCCTTTAAAGCTTAAATGGATGCAAGTTGTAGCAAGAGAAGAGTCATCTTGCAGAATAGTGAAAGTTCAAATCGTCGAAAATCAGAAACGTTTTATTTTTGAAAGAGTTACCTGTGCAGACTTTGAATTACAAGAGAATGGCCAATCAATATCAATTCCTAAAGAATTTACCAATTAAAGAATACATACAAGCAAAACCACAAGTAAAGCACGAATCAACGATCCATAAACAAAAACACTTCGGAGACGGTATTCGGTGAGATCTATTCGAATATTAGTATTTAACAAATCACAGTGATACTTAGTACCATTACAAAAAAGATAAAACCATGAGCCGATTGAAATAAAAACATAATTAGGATGGTTAATATTTGGAAATTCATCATCAACTGGGGATCAGAAGTACCCTAGAAGACTTAGGAGTTAAATTGACGGAACAAGATAGCTTGAAAGTTTCGGAAAGAGCTAGAAGAATCCTGGACGATACAAGAATGAACACAGGTGATCGTTATGAAGAGTCGAGCTCTCAACCGGTTCGGTTCTATTTTCATTTATGCTGAAAGAAGTGTTCATGCTACCGAAAGCAATAACAAAATTAAACAGCACTTTTCAGTGTTTTAACCCCTATTCCTTTTCGATTCTTGTCTGAACCCTACGCAAGGTAATCCGGCCTTGGATATCGGTTTGTAAAATTTCTTTTTGACCCTACGAATTCATGTAGAATTAGCTTGGAAGTTGATTAGGAGAAAACGTATAAATTCCTTTTCCGTCCCTCAGATTCTTATAGAAATCGGATAAGCACTCGTTTAGGAGACCATGGCGCCTAAACGCAAAAGAAAGGGGCAACCTCGGGATTCCCCTTCTAACGATATTGACTTAAACAATCAATTTGATATTCTTACCGATGATGAGAATGATCCGTCAGTCAGGCAAAAATTTATCAAAACATTCCATAATTAATGTAGGGAAAGAAAGAGTTCCACCTATTGTGGTAACAACTTCTGATTTTCATGGTCTCCGTATGGAACTCACGAATTTCATTAAAGATTCCAAATTTTCTTTTCAAATTGGTCGTCGGGTTGAATGCTGTGTATTGGCTGAGACTTTGATCGGATTCAAACTTCTCCTCGAGTAAGGCATATTATTTTATCACATATGACGCCAAATTACATTTGAAATATCTTTTACAATTTTTTTTTTCAATTTACATTTGAAATATCTAAAGAAATAATTTCTAATTCCATCAGTTCTACTTTCAACTACCAGAGAGCTGATTGGGACTAATATCAAGCAACTTTTATCCTAATGGTCCATTGCAAACAATACCAAAATTTACCAATAATATTGTCATGACATTAAAAATCAGTAATGGATTTTAAGTCATTAAGTGTTCATAACGTGCATATTGCTGTTATAACTGAGACTTATCCCAAAACTGCCCATAAGGTCGAAAGATGTCAACTGAATATCGGAAATTACAGCGGTTTGTTAAAGCTGACACCACGTGGCGTTCAAAGATCTAGATAAGACAAGGCTTTTCCAAGGATTTGGAAGGTTGACCGTAGCCCAAAGGTCACAGTTTTCAAACGATATACTTAAAACTAAGTCCATGTTTAATGCAATTCAGACTGGTGCTTAATTTGCCAATAATATTGTCATGACCTTAAAATTCCGTATTGAAGTCATTAAATATTTTGAATTGGAATGCTTGGTACATCAGAGATAACGAGGACGAGCTTTTCAATTTCCTAAGAGTTCATAACGTGCATATTGCTGTTATAACTGAGACTTATATCAAAACTGCCCATAAGGTCAAAAGAGATCAACTGATTCATGCCAACTTTGTAGTCAATTGATTAACCACGTTGACTTCGGTTCTGATCACCTTCCAGTTACATTTGAAATATCTCAAGAAATAATTTCTAATTTAATCAGTTCTACTTTCAACTACAACTAGAACTGATTGGGGGCAATATCGAACATTTATGGAATACAACTTTGATCCAATATTCCATTGCAAACCAAGAATGATACTAATTATGCTCTTGAATCTCTGAATCCGAAAGAGCAGAGCACTATCGTGCATCATTTGAAAACAAGTATAACCGTCTAACGTCGACGGAACTAGCTTTGATTTCAAGGGTTCACGAGGTTGCGAGTCTCCAGCTGATAGAGAAGCCACACAATGTTTGAAAGACATATCACAAATTACAGTGGTTCGATAAATCTGGCATCACGCGCCGTTTAAAGATCCAGACAAGGCAAATCTTTTTCTAGGATTTGTAAGGTGACCCGAAGCCCAAAAGTAACAGTTTACAGAAAAAATCACGTCAACTCAGGTCTGCCGAAATGATTGTAATGACTGACCCTTCTTTGACAGTGTCATTGACTTTGCTTTGGTTTACTGGCAGCACTGTGTAAGTCTATTGGAAGAAAATGGAGAATAAGACAAAACTATTAATGGTTAGGAAAAGGCAATGTCCTCAATTGAAAAAAATAGCACTTTCAATGCTTACCATAAATAACTGTTACGGATTCTGTGAAATTTTGTAAACTGATCACTTCCATAACTAAATGCAATAAGTACTGTATCTATAAGCAATTTTCTCTGCTCTGCTGCTGCACTTTTCAATCACGCTGAAGTTTTGATGCACTTTCACTATTCCACTTGAGTTTCATCACTACGAGAAACTCCTCCTGCCAACGCTGCAGTTGAAAACCGAATGGTGGCGAATAGTAGCCCGAACGGGCTATTTATTCCATTTCTTCCTGCTCCTTCGGTATTCATTCCTACTTCGGGTCGGGTTTATACCACATCGAACCGTACCTACATCAATGCCGTCGCGTTAATCGCAGCGTGGTACAAATCTGAACGGTTCGTTTCTTCGTGCTCTTTCGGTATTGTTCGGGTACCGTCCCAAAGCTCGCTGTGTTCGTTTTGTATAAATCTAAACGGTGAACGGTGCATACCGAACGTTCAACGACAATTTTAACTGTATACCGTATATACCTTGAATAAGAAAACAAAATGCCTGACAAATGCGCTCGTGATGAATTTCTGAATGCTTGGTTTGGAAATATTTCACATGATAATATGAAAAAATATGTTTGCAACAATCCTCGAAGCGATAGCTTGTTGATAGCTCTTTTGCAGATCCAGCAATCAATTTTAGAAGTGGAATGTTACTTCCGCATAAAATTACCTCAGTATGTAAACATAACCGGTATCATTCGTATTCGGGTTCTGGAACACTCTTACAGATTTGAAATTATACAGTTTCCAAAACAGGAGCCCATTTTGAGTTATTTGAAAATTGTTTTTTTTTCTGTAAAATAATTGTATTCAGATAGATCTCACCGAATACTCACTTTCGAAATAGTATCAGCTAGTTGAATCGGTAAAATTCAATTTTTATCGTTACAGTATTTTTGACGAAATAAATGCAACTTTTAAAACTACCGTTATGTAGCAACCCGAACAAAATCTAATTCAACATTTGCTAGATATTATAAAAATGAATTAAGTTTTGCTCTGGATGATTGTTCAAATCCTTGTCGTTCTTGAAGCCTTCCCTGTTTTCCGGAGCCTGCCCTTCATAATCGCCTAGAATTTTTCTATGGCAGCATAATTAATCATCAATTAAAAGAGAGATTTGAGCAATAAAAAATGAAAAAAGTGCCATTAAATTATTAAGGCCTGTCTAACAATACGTGTGATCAGCATTAAAAATTAGAATGAGCAATAAAGATGAGAAAAGATCTTCGGATAATCTAATCGTGACCGGTAAATCTGTCAAATAAAGCAACAGCTATTAGTATATGCGCAATTAAATATGGCAGTATTTCTGTCAAATTATGAATTTGAGCACTAAACTATTCGCATATGTCTTTAATTTTGTTAGATTTTCCCATAAAAACAGTAAAATGAGCAATGGATATTTATTTATCCATTGCTCATTTTACTGTTTTTATGGGAAAATCCAACAAAATTAAAAGACATATGCGAATAGTTTAGTGCTCAAATTACATAATTTGGCGGAAATACTGCCATATTTAATTGCACATATACTAATAGCTGTTGCTTTATTTGATAGATTTACCGGTCACAATTAGATTATCCGAAGATCTTTTCTCATCTTTTATTGCTCATTCCTAATTTTTAATGCTGATCACACATTATTTGTTGGCACAGGCCTTAATAATTTAGTGGCACTTTTTTCATTTTTTGGTGCTTTTTCTGAATTACTAAGTGCAGGTAAATATTTTAGTCATTTTTCTATTGGGTGACATTATGGCGAGTTTTGCGGATTTGCTTCCTTCGGCTTCGTAACACCTCCATCGTCGGTTTCGCGCAATGGCACGGTGCCAGATCCGGCCAAAACAAAGTTTCAAAGGAAGGGCAGCAAAGCACTTTTGAAGGAATTCTTCTTTATATATTTGACCATAGGCGTAGCCAGAGAGGGCCGTTGCCCCCCTAACTTTTGAATCAATTTTTATAATTTTAGTGTTTGCTTCAATGTTTTATTATTTAGTGTTAATGTTTGATAGATTGCCCCTTGCCTCAATGAAAAGCGCGAAGTTGCCCTCGATTTTGGTGACAAGATGTAGCAAAAAAGTGCAAAAAGAGGACATCCATGAGAGTTTTTTTTAAATAGTAAAGACTGAAATTTTTCCTAACATATGATCAGTGCCTTGAATTTTCATAAAATATTCATGAGAAGTGAAAATGATTTATCCCGGTGCAATGATGATTTTTACTTTCCTGGTTTTCATGGTTACCGCTGTCACTTCTATGCCAACTGAATTTTGTTTGCTGCAATGAATGAAGTCGGCTCTATGTGCGGGTCAAAAATCTGCTGTCACTGTTGTTTTGATTATCAATTGGTAAGCATGAATTTCATTTGATGAAATCTGAATATCATCTCTTGTGATGAATTTGCATTATTAAGTGATTTTGAATCCTAATCCAATTATGGAACAACCAGGGCCATCATCATCGTCCCAGAGGAATAGATGCTAGCAATGTTGTGCAAGAATACCCTGGACTGGGCTGCCCTTGGGCGAGGCAGACGCTGGTTATTACATTAGTTTGAGATCACCAGTTTTTTCACACTGAGAATGTATGCTAGTCCCAAGCATCATCTGGTGGTTCTCTGTGTAATAACAGCTCATCTGGCAACAACGGAGTAGCAACCTCGTGTGGTCAATTATGTTTATTATCTTACTCATGCTCATAGTAACCGATAAAATCTTCGAATAGGATGAAACAACTGCTGTCTTGTCTCTGAAACTGGGATATAAGTCGTTTAGTCTCGCTTGTAGAATATCATATGCAGTCTTGTTAAAAGTCATGCTCATTAGATTCAAAAGCGTGGATTTTCAGGCAACATAACATTGACTACCTACAAGTTTCATGCGAAAATCAACAACAAACAACAAACGTAACCAGAAGAACGAACGTTCAATTTTCAAAATGCTTTGATATTCATTTATGCAAACAAGTTCATTTTCAAAACGAATTTTGAAATGTCAGAAATCTGGTGAAATGCTATCATTACACCTCTTTGTACAATGCACAAAATGAATTTCATGAAGATGAACCAATTGCTGCTTCTCTTCAATCGTACTCATACATGTTCGTATTGCTCCTCAGGTGTGCTGGAACCATCGATTTATTTTTATTTATTTTTTATCAATTACATACTGAGCCGATAAAGAAGATCTGTCAGTCAATCATGCAACCAACAGAGTTTCTTTTTAATTGATAACAAAATATTTGTAGCAGTTTATATTGTTTTCGTACAATGCACGATTGTTCTTTCTGTGCCAATAAATGCTTCGTGTTTTGGACAGTTACTCGTGTAGCATTGAGTACGAAGGTAGCATCTTGTTAGTTCTACCTTCGATTTCGTAATAAAATAAAAATTTAATTTTCAGTGTGGGTGAGAGAATCGTGTAAGAAAAGCACATTTTCAGTACTAAACTGTGAACACACTCGGTGGTTATTCTATACAAAAATCCAACTCGACTGTATAGTGAATATTTCGACAGAACCCGCTAGATTTTACCATGGTTGCAATTTAATGCGGTTCGATTTTGAACATGTGAAAAACCTAAGGTTTTTAAAATCCTTTTGTTTATTTTTTAAATTCCAGAACAAGCCTAGAGTTATTCAATCTTGTTGCCAAAATTTGACGGGTAAGCGCAGAGAAGAGAATCCACCCGTCGTTCAGGCGGATTATCACAAAGTGAGGGCTCGATTCCTGCTCTAGCTGGTGGAACTTGAAAATATCCCTACTCTACTGGTCAACTGAGCGTTGTGTTGTCCGTTGTATAATGTTATGTGTTCAGTGTGTGCAACCGCTGGTTGAAGACGGTGTCATTCTCTCTCTCTCTCTCTCTCTCTCTCTCTCTCTCTCTCTCTCTCTCTCTCTAAACAAAATATCTTGCCCCACCCTATTTGAAATCCTGGCTACGCCTATGTATTTGACCGTTGATGGTGCCGGCCATTATGTGCGGCTTGCTGAATTTGCCGCACCCACAGATCGCCTGCCACATAAAAACTGTGTTCCAATAGGGTATTATAGGGATATGTGATTATAACATTGTTCGATAATAAATATAATAATATACCGGCATTCAATAATTTTTTTTATTTTGGCAAGCGAAATTATTGAAAAAAAACAATTTCTAAATATGAAAAAATAATGATTGCAAGACAACACCATCCTATTTCACCATGAAACATGGTACAATGAACAGACTACCTAAACCAACGAACCAACCATTGATATCTAGCATACATAAGTTTACATTTATGTCATAATGTGAGCCCCGTTACTGAAAATTAAGTAGTGTCACTTGCATAAATGTCACTTTGTGAAACTGCATGTTGGTTTGTGAAAATAAAATGATTGGATTAAATTAAAACCCCTATTAGTGAATTAGTTTTAATTTTACTTAAACTTGACGGATCGAAAAAAATGTATTAACCGATTAAAATCCCTATGTTATCGATCAACAAACTTTCGATAAGGTGTCTGTCAAATTGATTTGCTCTTTGTTAGAAATAAGGCAGCTCTAGTAGCAGACTTAATCGATTATTTTCCATCTGTCAAGTTTAATTGAATTGATTTCAAATTTCGTGAATTGGAGCACAGTCCAAGTACTTAATGGCAAATTTGTTGACCTTCTTTAGCCGGAACTTCTCCGGATTGGCGTCTGCTTTAATGTACGTCTCGTCTTCCATTCGATGCATTTCGGCTGCACCAACCACTTGCAGTTTCCTGACATTTGGCCACCGTATTCTGTTTATCAGTTCGGTTAGGCGCCTTACTCTCCTTGAAGACATGAAGTCCGGCCCGCTTTAATGTAGGCTGGACGAACCAGACGGAAGAATTGGCCTTCTTGGCCACGTCCCGGACCGAGTGGTTCGGATTGCGCTTGAAGTAAACCCACAACTTCCTTGCGTTCACGGGACCGGTCGTCTTTGGTTTTCTTCCGCTGCCAGCTGGGTCGTCTGGGTCTCCTTGAACGATTTTACCACACGAGACACGGTTGAATTATCGATTCATAACTGTTTCACGATCCACCTTTGGTACTGGCCAGGATGTCCGCCCGATCATTTTTTGTCGAAGCACTTCTTGTTTGGAAGCCATCTTGAAAATCAGTTGACAGAGCATAACTAGTTGAACCCAATATATTCTCAATTTTTACCCATGCAATAAAAGATAAACACAAAAGAAGGGTTTTCTTTTTGAGTACAATCTTAATGTTTTTAAAACTCCATTAAAACTCAATTGTTTTACTCATAGCAGGAACGGCCGCCCCAGAATAAAACCATTTGAACCACTAGATAACAATCGTAGTCGGCCAAGTCTACTCAATTCTAAAACTCTTATCCACCCATTTTAATCATAAATATCAAAAACCACTGTTTACCACAAACGGCTCAACTCCCATCTGGAACGAATTATACCCTTTCTATCATTTTCATTGGCACGTTTTTGCCATTTCGTTCCCCGTACCCCACTCAAATTAACTTGTTGATTTCCGGTTGAATTCCCCAAGATTTCTGGCTGACCTAATTCTGTCACGTCTTCTTTTCCCTCCTTTCCCCCACTAAGGAGGGGATTTTTATTCCCTTACAAATCGCGTGCCTCCTCCCTATACCACTTTGCGAAGAAAGTTTGGTTGATCTTGCGACAGTGCCCCTGGCCTCCCTCCCCCCGGTCCAACTATGACTAACTATGTTTTGTGGTGGGAAAACGAGAGTGGATTAGCAGCTGTACTAAATTAAGCAACGGCTGAATAAATAGACGACGACGACGACCAGAAGACGTCGTCACCATCAGCGGCTGGGAAACCATCGTAATGGATGCACACAAAACATCGTCATCTGCATAGGTTTTTTCTGTCGTTCGTTTTGCGATCGATTCCACGCCGAGTGGCCTATCGGTTTGACTCGAACGTTTCCGAAATGGCGCATGATAAAAAATTCGGTTGAGAAGTAAACATGTTAGCGTACAATCCTTGGAAATTATCGTTAATTTCGGCAGTTTTCACTGAAATCGGAACAGCAGAATTTGTGCGTGCCAATTAAGTTGTATTTGAGCGTTTCCAGCAGAAATGACCTGGAAATGTGGAAAATTGTTTTCGATATTTTCTTATTTGAATAAAACTTTGCAAACGCGTTTGTTTGGATGATGATGGTCCCGCCACTTACCCCTTCAATGGTTTGGCTTAGGAGACTGAGCATTTTCCGCGTTAACAGAGAATTTTGTGACTCAAGAGTCAGTTTTAAAAATGGCGTAATCATCTGAACAGCACTTCAATTTATAGTTTGTAGCTCGAAAACCTTTGGTTGTACAAAAAAACTGTCTAAGAACAAGTTGTGACCCTATGTGTGTAGGTTGTGAAAAAAATATACACTGAGAAAAAAACGGAAAAAATCGAGAAATAACATGGAAATTTATGTATCTCAAAAAACATTTTTTGAAGTTATTACGCAAATTTTAGCGAAGACTCCAGGATGGAGAAAAGGAAAAAAAGTTTCCACAACATCAACTTTCGGTGCATTTCTCAAAATTTTAATATATGCGGGAATAAACGTACTCTGAGTATACAATCTGATTTTTGAAGTATTTCATAAATTTTCAGCGCCTGCTGATGACCTTCGTATGAGCATTCGTTCTCGAAATATTTGCAATTTAATTTTATCATACTCGAATAATATTCGAAAATACGACCTTTTCATGAGTTTTTCTAGATTCTCCAACAACAAGAGTTGGTTTTTCGAAATGTATAATAAATTTTTCGCTATTCTTCAACA
>JASCZW010016031.1:0-19436 GCA_034211315.2 Aedes japonicus
GGGTAGAACGGACCTCTACCATTATGATGTGCTATGATAGTAGAACCAACAACTATTTCAATATAAAAGAAGTGTCAAACGGTGGAAATGTAGACAAAATTTGAAACCGAATGTATTTTTGAAAGCAGTTGTAATATTTGAGTCGTTTAAAGTAAGAAATTAGTGGTTTAATTTAAAGAATCAGTTTCAGGTGAACATATAAATTAACAGGTAAACAAATTTGCAGGTGAAGATTTTTGTGCGGTTTAAAAACAAATGATCTTGTGGGGTTAACGATTGCATTTTTCAACGCGTTCTATCGTGATCCCGGGCTCCTAGAAAGTTTGTACCTTCAGCAGAGCTGTTCACAAGCTCAATAGCTTCTGAAACGGGGGAAACATGGTTCAGAATTCCGTCAATACGCAGCGTAGTACTACCCTAGTAGTACATTTGTTACAAGCTAGTTAAAGTAACTTCTTTGTGACTCAAATTAGTTACAATCAAGTTGCTGTAACCATTTTTGACCGATGTGTGCTGCTTGTGTAAAGGATATGTAAAACGTACGTTTTACGTTTCTCAATAATTTTATATAATAATCTCAACCTACGTCGATCTTAGTACTGCCGTCTTACGCCATTTGGCTGCCAAGATATTGGAAGCTTTCATCATTCTCCACTGGAGCTCGGAAGGACCTGACTTGCAGCTGCTGTTGAAAAGTCGTTTTCAACGGGAATTTTCCGGTATTATAATTCTCCACCGATGGCAATAAAACGCGTATACTCGGTTATTGGGAGAATTATAATACCGGAAAATTCCCGTTGAAAACGACTTTTCAACAGTATATAATTTTCGTTTAGTTCCTTTAGGTAAATAATTTCCGAATAGGATTAGAGTTGGTTCTCAACCGAGTTATGATGGATACAAAACCGATTGTAGTTTGAAGCTTTGCTAAAAGCCTAGCTAGACGCACTATTGGGATACTTTTGTTCTTTGTAACGAAAGCAAATAATCCGAAGGTGGTTTTTAATATCTAGCACTAAGATTCACTAACTTAAGATGGGCTTAAACAAATTTAGGATTTACGGCAATAAACACTTCTTTATTCTGTGTAACGCCAAAAAGATGACACCTTAATATAAGCTACCGAGTAAACTGAACGTGGCCGATGACGCTACCAAGTGGGACGGGTTGCCTGATCTTTCTATCAGAAGCAGATGGTTTCGAGGCCCGAGTTTTCTATGGACAGGTGATGAGAACTGGCCATCAACTACACAACGCGGTAAATCAACGGACACCGAATTATTGACAAATCTGTTAGTGCATCATACGTCTCCGGAACCGGTCATCTGCATTCAAAACTTCTCTAGCTGGAAGCGATTGCACCACGTCATGGGGTTAGTCCTACGATTCATCACAAACTGTCGCTTTCAGTCACAGAAAAAGCCCATAAACCGGGGACCTCTGAGTACCAGTGAACTTTCTACAGCTGAAGCGCGACTGATACGGATCGCGCAGCAGGACGGATACCCGGAAGAATTTCGCTCTCTACAAAGGAATTTAAAATGCATGGAAGAACAAGTTAAATCTCTTCCTAAATCAAGCACACTGTACAAGCTTACTCCATGGATAGATAATCGAGGGATAATGCGGATGAAGACACGTATCGCCGCGTGCCAATTTGCCACTGAGGATGCAAAAATCCGATCATCCTCCCAAGAAAACACCACCTCACCACTCTAATAATACATCTACCACAATAAGTACCACCACCAAAACCACGAAACAGTGATTAACGAGATCCGTCAGAAGTATCAAATTGCGCGTTTACGCACATGCTACAACCATGTACGTCGGAATTGCCAAAAATGTAAGAACGAGCGAGCAGTACCGAACATCCCGTTTATGGCTGACTTGCCACCCGGACGCCTAGAAGCATTTTCTCGGCCATTCACTCATACGGGCATTGACTACTTCGGTCCCATTGAAGTTGTTGTCGGTAGAAGACATGAAAAGCGCTGGGAATGTTGGCAACCTGCTTGACCACCAGAGCAGTACATATTGAGCTCGTCAATTCGCTCAACACCGATTCATGCATAATGGCAATCCGGAATTTTGCCGCTCGTCGTGGCCAACCTCGCAAGATCTACAGCGATCGAGGTAATCAACTTCGTTGGTGCAAATCGAGAGCTACAAAGGCTTCAGACAATTAGCAACCACGACGAAATAGCGAAAGAGTTCACGACCGAGGAGACCGAGTGGATGTTCAACCCTCCATTGGCACCACACATGGGTGGTAGTTGGGAGCGATTAATACGAACCGTAAAAAATAATTTAATGGCCGTCTGCGGTATCAAGACCTTAACCGATGAAGTTCTACGAAATCTATTGATCGAGATCGAAAACGTGGTCAATTCCCGACCCCTCACGCATGTTCCTGTAGATGACGACTCTGGTCCAGCCCTTACCCCTAACCACTTCCTGGTCGGTTCCTCCAATGGTTCAAAACCCCTAGCCAACATTGATGACTGCGGTTATGCTCTGAAGCAGAACCTGTGCACCTCCCAGATTCTAGCAAACATATATTGGAAACGTTGGGTAAACGATTATCTTCCGGAGATTACACGACGGTCCACTCTATCAGTGGTTCCACTCTATCAAACCCATTGCTATCGGAGATGTCGTTGTCATTGCGGACCCGAAATCACCAAGAAATTGTTGGCCAAAAGGAAGGGTCATATCTACGAAGGCCAGCCGAGATGGGCAGACACGATCAGCGACCGTAAGAACAGTGAGCGGAGTTTATGAGCGTCCTGTGGTAAAGTTGGCGATCTTGGACGTTCAGCGCGTTGAACAGTAAGCCAACCGGATGTTTGCGTACCCTGGGGGATTGTTGGCCTAATCCAATTGGCCAGCGCGCGCATCTATCTATATATTGCCTCATACTGCTCGCAACCCTGCGAGCGATGAGACAATACGGATGACACCAACATGATCTGGGTGAATAGATCCAAAGAAAAACAAACTAAACACATCAAGTAGAGTGAAGTGAGCCAAATAATTGATTTGTTGTTTGAACAGTAAGGATTTACTTAGAAGTTAATTAAGTTAAATTCTATCGTTATTAATAGCTATTGTGTGCTTAAAATACATTTCAATCAGAATAGTGTAAGTTTGATTCCCGAAATACTACTTAGCAATCAAATGAAAGTATTGTATATTATCTAGCTCAAAACTATTGCGAGACCTATTGTCCACTCCACTGTTACCGTATACCGTAGGTGAACTGACACAGTCGGTAAGAGCTAAAGTTCAAACTAAGTTACAAACTAACTTACAAATTATAGGACTTCCCTTATAGGACCTACCGCTACAGCGCATGTGATCCGTGATAAACTATCGTGAAATTAGAAAAAGGGAACTAAACGTAAGTTATTATTATTATCCTTATTTACATCTAGGCATATACTATCGATTGAGAACGATGCATGATGTATAATCTTACAACTACTTACAACTATTTATACACACATTTATTCTAATTATACTCTCCTGACTTTGTATATCTCACAGGAAATTATATTCTCGCTACAACCTGATTAAACGTGTTTTTCTTCTGGTCGAGAATCATAATAACGGAAACATCCCGTTGAAACTGAATTTCAACAGCTGCCACTAATCCTCGCATGAAGTCACCGAACGTTGCCACGATGGCATTTTGTTGCTTGCTCTTGTTGACTTCTCACTCAATTTTAAGAGCATCTCCAGGAGTGTTGTAGTTCTAGATTCATTTTATATGTCAGTTTTTCTCTTGGGAAAATTTACAACAAACATACCCTCTCTTCAGCAACAGTTTCAAATGTAGTTCTTTACCTAACGACTTGAATGTGTGTGTATTGATGATAAATATATTTTGATTAGTCACGAAATAGGAAAACACATTGAAAATGACTGACGAATGGTACGAATTTATCACCAGCGAAGTTGAAGATACGACGGATTTTGATTTAGCTTTTCAGCTGTTTGAGGTTAAGTAAATGAAAATTTACTGTTGAGGTTTAACTTAACTAATTCATCTAAACAGAGAAAACGAATCCTCCATAGTTATTATCTAATTCGAGATTTTCTTTCCGTCGCATAGAAAACTGCGTAGTGGCTAAGAAGCGAAGGCTTATTACCAGGTCGGCATAATATTCCAAGGAACTTTGAGTTGGGGCACCAGATGATAATCGACCACTATTTCTCACCGGCATCTATTTTTCCCGATCGTTTGTTCGAACAAAGATTTCGGATGCCAAAGGCCATGTTTTTGCGCGTGCTAGAAGGAGTGACTGTACGTAATCATTACTTTCGTTTAAAATGTAATGCTGCTGGAAAACCGGGATTGAGCGGTATGCAGAAATGCGCTGCTGCAATGCGCCAACTAGCTTACGGAACTGCTTGAGACGCCACTGATGAGTATATTCAAATCGGAGAATCGACTGCGAACGAAGCACTTAAGGAATTCTGCCACACAATTGTAGAAATACATGGAGAATATTACATGCGATCACCAAACCAGCATGACAAGCCATTATCTGAAATGAAAAAAAAAACAAGCTTAAATCTAATCACCTATTCAAGTTACCATTTATAACTTGCGTTCAGACTTCTTGCTGCAAAATGAAATTATTAACGAAAAAGTAGAACGGATGCAAGATTCAAACAGAGTTACGACCAGACGTTGATTCAAAGTTTGACGTTTGAGTCGATTCCATAGACACTACCACTATGACAAAAAAATATAACTTGGATGAAACGCGTTTCAAATTTGAACAAAAATAGAACAACGTAGTATTTCAGTTTTAAATTTTAACATGAAACTGTTCGAAATTATCCAGCTAGAACGCCTTGCTGAAGTTGTCTTTGTTATAAATCCAGTTCTATTTTGTAACGACCATACACTCCTGGAGATGCCCTAATACCCTGCGTTCTAGTTGGATAATTTCGAACAGTTTCATGTTAAAATTTAAAACTGGAATACTACGTTGTTCTATTTTTGTTCAAATTTGAAACGCGTTTCATCCAAGTTATATTTTTTTTGTCATTGTGTTAGTGTCTACACGCTAAAATAAGATTACCGAAAATAAGGTTTTCATTTTACCGAAAATTAGGTTTTCGTAGCAAATCCTAAAGTATTGGTATAATTGACCGAAACAAAACGTTTGATTTTACTTATTTTTTCAGTAAAGTGGATTTACAGATTTTATCGTTATATTTCATCTAAATTTGGTTAAAAATGCTCTCATTGAACTGCATGCAAGCAATTTCGGTAAAAAGTACCCAAGTAACCACGAGGCTGTAAAAGCATGCATATATACACACAAAAAAGGAATATGGTTTAATTAAAACTTTTGCACTTTACTTCTAATAAGTAGTTATTTTTCATTAAATTTAAAGGAAAATTATCTACTACGCAAATTATGTTTTTGATTTGAAGGTGTATTTTTTTGGTTCAGTGTGTAAATTTAAAGCTTCGGCAAAGGTTTGGTGCAATCAGTCGTGATGAAATTTTTCGGGTGCGTCAAATCTGTTCAACACCTGAACAAAATCAGTGCATCGTCCACAGACAAACATAATATGGCACTGGAACTGTTCAAGACGAACCACAAAGAGGAGGTTAAATTCCTCGAGTGTTATGAGGTGCTGAAGCAGTGTTCGAAATTTCTGAACGCCGAGATGAACGTATCAGAATCACCTGTAAAGGAGGCACCTTGCAGTTACCAAAGTCCTTCGGGTAATTTATTTGTTTAATTTTGACGAGTTTTTATTATTTACCTTCTATATATTGCCATTCTACGCAGTTATGCATAGAACGGCACTAGAGGAAAAGCACTCATATTCGAGATTATCCAAAATCTCAACAGCTGAACGTTCGGTAATTCGATTTACCGGATTTCGGTGAAATTTCACAAACTTGCGGTGAATTTGAAAATATATGTCAAAATGTAACAATCTATCAGATTTCTGTAAAACAATCTAAGTGTGCACAGAACTAGATGTCCTTTGAACTTCCGAAAAGTCCGTGGAGCTTTAAAGAAATCCGTAGAACTTTTGAGATATCCGTAGAACTTACGAGCAATTCGTAGATCTTCCGAGAAGTCCGCACAACTTTCCAAGAGTTCGTAGAATTTCCGAGAAGTCCGTAGAGCAGCCGGAAAGACCACAGAACTCCATAGAATTCCCGAAAAATTCGTAGAATTTCCGATAAGTCCTTCGAACTTTCAAGACATCGGTAGTACTTTCAAGAAGTTCGCATAACTTTCAAGATGTCTGTAGTATATCCAAAAAGACGAGAAATCCTTAAAACTTCCGAAAAGTCTGCAGAACTTCAGATTTTTCAGAGAAGTTGTACGGAAGTCTTGGAAGTATTATGAATTTCTAAGAAGTTTTCTGCACTTCTCAGAAATGCTGCGAAGTTATTGTAAGTTCTACGGATTTCTGGACACTTCTACGAGCTAATCTTTTATACCACTTCCCCGGGAAAACCAGATTTCTGGAGCACACTGGAAATCAAACATCTTCAAAATGTCGTTCATTGCACTTGTTTTATAAAAGATTAATTTTTGATATGTCGCAAACCATGTTAATTACTTATTATTCAGAGGATCCTTATCCGGAATAAAACATACCCCACTACACGAATGGATAACATATTTCACAATGCCTACCTTTGAGAGTTACCGGGCAGTTTTTCCACTTCCAGTGCATGCTTTCTATCATTCCTGGGAAGCCTCGATCTGCGTTCTCCTGTGCCAGACGAAGCTTGTCAGGCTGGTTTGGTGATCGCATGTAATATTCTCCATATATTTCTACAATTTTGTGGCAGGATTCCTTGTGTTTCGTTCGCTTCGAGGAATCGCGATTTGAATATACTCATCAGTGGCATCTGAAGCAGTTTCGTGAGTTAGTTGACGTATTGCTGCAGCGCATTTCTGCATAGCGCTCAATCCCGGTTTTCCAGCACACCCAAAAGTTGAAATTGTAGAAAAAAATGCAATTTTGTAATCATATCAGTTTTTGTAATCATATCTTGAGAAATCCGCATGATTCTGAAAAGGCAATTTTGCTCATCCTGATCCACAATGCTTTTTATTGTATAAACAAAGCCATGCAAGTGTGTACAAGCGGTTATCGCTGTGTGCTTAGTGTCTCGACAGTCGCAGCAACCGTTGGGTTTTTGTTCAACCGTCTACAACTTCTCAATATGGGTGAGACAATCACACAGAACGCCACTACGCCATTTGCCACTGTTGCTTTTCCGCTGTCAAGTGTTCTATTTTCATTTTCACTCGTCATCATACTACCACCACCCACCCCCCCGCTCATCAAGTCACCAAGCGTTTTATGAAATAAACGAAGCCATGTAAGTGTGTGCGACCAACATTTGCTTCATTGTTGTAACGTTGAGTGCCTCGACAGCCGAAGCAAGTGTAGGGATTTTATTCTGACAACCTCAACATGTTAAGGTGGCTGGATAGTTACAATGAAGAGCCGTCACGCTGACGGCCACGGTTCGAATCTCAGTTGCGAGCCGATATCTTTTTTTTTTGAGTTATTGAATTTACTACTACTAACACACTGCACAACCTCACGCACACATTGAATTTTTCTAAGCGAACTTATGTGTTGCTTTTTTGCCCACGACCAATGTTGCATTTCTTCTCCAAGTAGCGATCCATTACGAGTAATGAAACCAAATCATGCGAAATTGCATTACAATCTTGCTTTTTTATTTTGGGTGCAGCATTACATTTTAAACGGAAGTAATCATTACGTGCAGTCACTCCTTCTAGCACGCGCAAAAACATGGCCTTTGGCTTCCGGAATCTTCGTTCGAACAAATGATCGCCAAATAGTCTTAAGAATTTCATAAGGTTGAACTTATGAACGATACCATGGAATTTTATAAGGCTGACTTATGAATGGATTTTGTTTCACTCGACGTACAACAACAACGCCTTTAAGCTTTCCTTATTACAAGTGTTGATATATACTAGTGGGCAAGTCACTGGACCCATAACCTCAATGTTCAAGGTTCGAATCCAGGTTGCTCCATATTTCTATATTTTCGACATCATCATATTTCATAAGATAAGTTTATAAAATTCATCCTGATTTCTTATAGCAAATAATCATAATGCAATCTTATGGATATCGAAAGCTAATTTCGCTGAGTGTAGATGTCGGTGAGAAATAATGGTCGATTATCATCTGGTGCCGGGCTCAAAGTTCCGTGGAACATGACGACGACCTGGTAATGAGCCTAGCCGCTTCTAGGCTTCTTCGCAGGTCTCTATGTGACGGAAAAAAAATCTCGAATTAGACAATAGCTATGGAGGATTCTAGAAATAGAAATTCTAGAAATTCGTCATTCTGTCTGTTTAGATGAATTAGTTGAGTTACACCTTAACAGAAAATTTTCATTTACTTGCCCTAAACCAGCTGAAAAGTTAAATCCAAATCCGTCGTATCTTCAAAAATCTCTGGTGATAAATTCGTACCATTCGTCAGTCATTTTCAATGTCTTTTCCTATTTCGTGAAAAATTAAAATATATTTATCATCAATTATACAAATTTAGTTTAACCTGTATGTTTACTTTAAGTTTATATGTGTATGTGTGTGTGTTTTTTTTTTCTTTTTCAAAAAATGTTCAAGTCAAAAGAAAACCATAAATTGTATAGTTATAAGTGTTTAGATAATTAAGAATTTAAATATAATATGTTATGTAAACCATACTTCAAATTCTCACCCTCTTTCCCATCCGTAATTTGTTATTCCTATTAATCTCGAGACCGCCGCGAGTAATCGGCTCTTCCCTCCTAACTTTAGTTTTAAGATAAATGATGTATAAAAGTATGAAAATTTGGCTCTGTTAAGTTAATTCCATTGAGCCTGTACAAATAAATGATTATTAAAAAAAAAAATCAATTATACTCACACATTCAAGTCTTTAGGTTAAGAACAACATTTGGAACTGCTGCTGAAGAGAGGGTATGTTTGTTATATATTTTCCCAAGAAAAAAATTTATAACTGACATATAAAATGAATCTAGAACTAAAACACTCCTGCAGATGCTCTAAGTGATCCAGGCAGCTTCTTGGCCAAATTCAGCAGTTCCGGTCTGCCGAACAGCGTTTGCAAGGTATTGATTACTTGCAGAACACTCGAGGGAAACCTACTCCGTACCGATTCTAGCGCCTGCGCCTTCTAGCAGGGTTGCCCAGGTGGAATAGACAAGCCAGGTGACGCTGATTGCTGGACGGGCGTAGGATTTACTGGTAGATGACGATCTTCTGTTCCCATCTGATCGGTGGTTGGCGGTGATGGGTTCGTTCTTAGCGAAGGGACTATTATACCGAAAATCGGGTTTCCTCCTCCATTCTCTCCTCAAGTCGACGCAAAGCTTCTTCCATCGCTTTCTCCTTCATTGCTTTCTGAGCCTGCAGTTCTTCTTCCTTCATAAGTTGCTCCAGCTTCATTTCAGTTCGTAGACGAGTTGAACGGGTACTGGAATTCATGCTGACTACGACCGATGGGGATATCTGCAGATTGGATGCCGGATCGGGGACTTTCTGGGGCTGCTTGGAAACGGATTTGACAGTTCACGATCGGTGAGACCTGCTATCGGCTTATAGAACTTTTAGATGGCGAGACGACGATGACGAATCTCTTTTCTTGCATCTCTTGCACAACGAAAGTGTTCCCAAAGCCCATGTTGAGAATTAGTAGAAGCCATGAATACTGGCAACGCAAACATGTTCAACAGTACAGAACCAATAATAGTCTAATTCTCTCACAGATTGTTATCGATAGCTTCGTTCCTTATCAGTGTATAATGCGTTCGCTAGGCAGTGATAGGACCGATCGTATGCGATCGGTATTTTTCGTTGTTGTTAACCACTGACCCTTACTCTCTTGGCAAACACACACACACACTCATTGCCTGTCAACATACACACTCCATCGCGTTAAGTCCTATTATCCCCCGTATTGGTGCGCATAACGGATCAGTATGGAAACGTGCAACTGCTTTACTCGATTCATGCTCCGAGTATTGCTTTATTTTGAAAAATCTTTGCATCAAACTTAAGCTAGCATAAACTGCCAACCACCTGTCTATAGCAGGCATCGGATGTTCCTCTGCAAAATCGACGAAGATGGTGAAAGCGACAATACTCCCAGGGTCGCCAAAAATATCTTCGGAGAACATCCAACTACACCAAAATTGACTACCTATCTTTGAATCGAGTTAGTCGATATTCAGCAACTAGCGATTCCAGAGCATTTGACTCTTGCGGAACCGGAGTTTTTCGACCCGATTCGGTCCGACAGAACTCATTATTGGCGCTGAATACTATTACGACCTCTTGGCTGGAGGTAGAATAAAGTTCTTCGATGAAGGACACACGCTTCAAGAAACAGTCTTCGGTTGGGTTGTATCTGGGAGCGTACCAGGAAGTTCTCCGACTCCATCGTGGACTGTGGCGCACTCGTGTGCTGCACTTGATCTTCAGGAACTTTTGACCAAATTTTGGGAACTGGAAACCTGCAACAACAGAAGCACGCTATCTGTAGAAGATTCGATGTGTGAGGAAATCTTCGATCGAACTACGACAGGAGATGAGGATGGTAAGTTCGTAGCTACACTTCCCAAAAATGAAGCTGTCATTCAGCAGCTTGGCGATTCTAAAACTAGCGCCCTTAAACGATTCTATGGTTTCGAGCGTCGATTCACCACAAACAGTACATTGAAGGATCTTTACTGTGATTTTATAGGCGAGTTCTTGGTCATGGGTCATATGGAGGAACTTTCTGGAATTGAAGAGCCAGTGTGCTACATCATGCCATATTGGAGCCTTATAGCACAACCAAAAAACTTCGTGTTGTGTTTGACGCATCATACAAGACCTCAACGGGAATTTCGCTAAACGATAGATTAATGGTTGAACTGGTTGTACAAGATACTTTGCAAGGTTTGGGAAATAAAGGAGAAACCTGCTATCCAACCGTAGCAAAGACTTTGAAAAGGGATTTTGACGTCGATGACGTTTTGACTGGCACAGACAATTTGGAGGAAGGCAAGGATCATGTGAAAGAACTGAGCTACTTTGTAAATTCGCCTGGTAACATCTAGCAAAAATGTCGCTTAAATAGCACTGCACTTCTGTCATGTTTTTCCTCTGATCTTCGAGACGAATGTGCACCTTTTGAACTGGATTCATCAACGTGCCGTCAAAACGCTTGGTCTAATTTGGAAGCCAGCTAACGACAATTGCTTTAGTGTTCCGAAATACAACACCAAAGGTTTTACCACCAAAAGGACCGTTCTCGCCGAATCTGCTCGGATTTTTTTATCCTCTTGGTCGGCTTGGCCCAGTAGTGGTCCAAGCTAAATTATTTCTGCCAGCGCTGGTATTACCCAACGACGTACAGAACTTCTGGCTAGAATATCGTCATAACCTACTGGCTTTGGACACTCTCATTGTTTCTCGATAGATTTCCTACACTCAAGACCTGGCCACGATTGAATAACATGGCTTCTGCGATGCATCTCAAGTAGCTTATGGAGCATGCCTGTATCTTCGTTGCATAACCACTGACAGATCGATCACTGTTCGGCTAATTACTACAAATTCGAAAGTTGCTCCACTCGAAGATCTTAAACGTAAGAAGAAAAGGCAATCCATACCACGGATACAGGGTGCGGCAGAAAATAATGCTAAAATTTGTTCTATTTCTTTCAAATCCCATTTTCAACTAATTCAAGCAATAATATCAACATTTTCGAGTGCAGTTATCTTTATAAAGTCCTTTTAAACAAATTGATTCAATTTGTCCTCTATATTTATGAACCCTGGACTCTGGCAAAACCTTGAGGTAGTTTAACTTCAACTACCAGGTCCCATGGCTGGTCTGGTTCTTTACCAATTTGGAAAGAAGCACACTAGTGTTGCCAGATCAGTGATAATGCAGCCCAAAAATGCGTCTGAAAATCCTCCAGTATTTCCTATCGACAAACATTATTATACTGAGATAGTGATCGATGGTCAAGTACAGAATTTGCGAATAGTTGGAATGTTGCACTTGATCATATAAACCCAGTTGAAAAATCTGCATACCTTATTATCACAACCTAGCGCACTTTTGGAAAGCATTATCACAAGGGGAGCCTGTTCCATTATTCATCTCATGATCCATTATTCATAATATTCGGAATTATAGGAGTTTGATGTGTGAATAAATTTGTTCCTTTTGTTATTAAGTAACTTTCAACTTCCAAAAATAAATACACGGGAAATAATGTGTTCTTCTAAACGAGATAAACAGGTCATGATTTCATGAATACGTTGTGTTTTCGTGTTATGAATATACACCATGAACAAAATCAATGATATCATGAACTATTTTCCCGCCGCAGTGAAATCATGAATAAATCGAGTCAAAACCATGAGCTGATTGCCTGATACTGAAAACTTTATCCATGAATCTACCAAATCTACTTTATCGACTCTGAATTAATACAAAAAAATAAATCCACCATCAGGATTCGAACCTAGTGTTGATGTAGAGTGCTGTGTTAGTACTTGGTGGATGTAGTGACTACGCTATAGTTATTCTTGAAAAGACTCTTGATTAATGAAGGTAATAACACAATTTGAGATTAGAGGCAAAACAAGTTCATGACTCGCATCTGTCATTTCAATCATGAAACCATGAATAAGAGTCACGAATTCATAAAATAAGAAGAGAGTTAGTATCATGATTTTTTGTTCATGAAAACAGAAACAGATTTGTTTCCGTGTAACATTAAATTTAAATAAAAAGTTAGAAATCCGATGGTTACGTGTCGATTATTCGTTTTCAAATTGTGCGAATTGCTAAGAGATGAGATGAACATGGAAATGGTAACCCAAGATGCTATGCTTGTATCAAAGCTTTCTACCGTGAGGCGATATTGCTTACTTCATTCTAGATACCAAGTTTTGTAGAAAAGCGGAGCTCTTACAGTGCGCATCGGCAATTGACGATATACTACGTCATCAAGATGAAGTCCTGTTGAAGAATTTCAAATAAAATTCAAGACAAAGCCCCCGAAACTGGATGAAAAATCATGTCTGTTTCTAACAAAACATGACACGGAACGAATGAACTAGTCACAACAGACGCAAGCTAAAAATTAAGATAAGTAATAAATGTATTACCCCTCTCATCATATCAAAAGCTTTTAAGGTACGCATCGACAATGAGCGATTTACCTTGTCATCAAAAAAAAGTTTTGCTGGAGAACTTAAAACAAATTGCAAGACCAACTCCCCAAACAAGAAGCAAAATCTCATCTTGAAACGAGAGAACAAGTTCTGAATTATAAATCAAGCAAAACAGGTATTTTGGAAGATATCGTTGACAGTTAATCACAAGATAATAGATTATATTTGCAAATGATTGATGTATACTCTTCTCCCTACAGCCTTACATGCTAACAATTATCCCCCCTCCTCAATCCTGTGGGTAGTGATACAATATCATTGTACACTTCTAGTGTGCACTAATAGTGTATCCCGCAAAATTCAAATCCCCCATGGGAAGAAACGTTGCGTAGCCCATTCAACTATCCCTTGATGTATTATGTAAGGTTTGAGTTCTTGTACTCATACTGGTGACCTGGCGCCTCGCCCCCTTATACGTCAATAAAATAAAATAAAATAAAATAAAAATTTGTCCTCTATATTTATGAATAACATCCTCGAGCCGATGCCGGAAGCCACAACATACCTTTCAGATGTAGTCCTCCGACATTGACTGCCATGTGCGTGTTATGGTAGACTTCAGGGTTTTCACACTAGGGTGTGATGTTTTGCAGACTCGGGCTTCAACATATGCGAAAATCGAATAATCCAACGGATTAAGATCTGGACTGCTAGGGGGCACAAATCTTTCGACCAAAACTTCATGTTATCGTTCAACCACTGTTGGGTTTGATTGGACGTGTGACACGGCGCTCGATCCTGATGTAGGACAACGTTTTGGTCCTCGGAAAAGTTGGCCTTCACCCAAGGAAGCACTTCGGTATTGATTTTAACTCCAACATCAATGAAAACAGGCGGCATTTTTGAACCCTTGGATGCCAGTCGGATGTTTAGTTTGAAACTTGAACTTCACTTTTTTCGGAACGTTCTCCATTTTCTGCGGTGAAATGAACCGGTCCGTGCGGCTGTTGGCCACAGCATCGATGCTGAAAAGCTTTTCGTCGGAGAACAGGATTATCATTTTTTCCTTCTTCAACAAGGAAAGCAATCTCTTGGACCGAGTCACTCGTAGTTCCTTGACACGATCCGTCATCAAGTGGCGTTTTACTCTGGCTCTGGAAGATGCTTGCAGGTCTTCTTTGATGATCCATGCGGAGATCTCCGAAATATTGGCTTCCTTTGCAAATTTTCTAATGGAACGCACCGGGTTGCGAGCAATTTTTGCACGGACCGATTTGATCATGTTTGGCGTGCGTGCAAAGCGCGGACGTCCGTTTCCCGGCTTCCGCTGCTTAGGACCATCCTGCAGAGACTTTTTTATGCGGTAAACTGTTGCCAAATGGCACCCTACCACCTTGGCAATCTCATTCGGCTTCTTCTGGGCGAGCAGCAAACTGGTGATCAGGATCACTTCTTTCACGAACATTTTGATGAATTTGCAATAAAACAAATAGAATGTTTGGATGCGGCACTAGAAAGTAAACATAAACAAATACACTTTCGACAGAAATTAGTCACTAGCTACACGACTTAACCCAATACTCAAGTTTGAACATTTTCGCATTATTTTCTGCCGCACCCTGTATACTTGGCTGAGCGAGTAAGTTGGAAGACCCCCTCGTCTACTCCGAACACAGGAACGGAACGTCTTGGATGGCCGGAACAATCAGCAGAAGATGAAAACGGCGATGGAGACTCGACTGTGTCAGATGGCTTGGGGGCTTCCATCATGCTTTGTGATGGAACGTTCACGTTGCTGGAAATCGTAGAAGATTGGATGGACACAGACTGAAGACATCATGAGTGCTGCAAATAGGATCTGATTCTAACATGCTGTGTGACGTCTCTATCATCGATGATTGCAGCGGATCTCAGCCCGATGCGTCGCGCATACTATTTCTGTGAATTGGACGGGATTCAGCGTACGAATGAACTATATAGTTGTCATACTTGCCTGAGCGAGGAAGTTGGAAGACCCCGTCACCGATTCCGAACACAGGAACAGAACGACTTGGATGGCCGGAACAAAAAGTAGAACAGGAAAAACGGCAGGGCTCGACGGTGTCGGAGGGCTCAGGGTCTTCCATCATGGTTTGTGATGTGCGTATTGTGATGGAGTTGCTACGATTGAAGGGAAGGAAATGATCATCGGCGACCCAGCAACGAGGGGTGTCCAGTGGTCAATTCGTAGGATTTTGGCTGGTCCCAAAAAATCCGGTTCGGATGGCAAATTTTCGAATTCTCGGAAATATATTCCTTTGGGCCAAGCAGATGGAGATCTAGGGCTGCATCCCTCAACTTCGTATCAACACCGATTTTGAAGGATATGAACGCGAATTGCTTCAAATCAGCATCTTTGCGTACTAATTTTTGCACATCGATTGGCTTTTGGGTCTGCAGACAACTTTTCACTAACACAGAAATATCAGCTTCAGCCGAGCAATTCTGGAAAGATATATCCAGAACTTTTCTGCCGGTTTTGCAACCGTCTCCATTGTCATATTTCCTCTCTCGACTGATTTGGCACGAACGACAAGTTTAGCACTAGGACGAGATCTAGGTGTTTCATCAACACCTGTGTCATGGGCCCGTTTGATACTTGGCCAAGCAGATCGAACCTTATTTGAAGCAGAAATATCATTTGGATACAATTTTCCTGATAGTGATTTGGTTAGTGTCTTCGTTTCCTGAAGATCATTCTTTAATTCGGTCAGGGATTCTTTTATGAACTCCCAAACGCCAGTCACAATCTCGTTCGATTTAAGCTCGTTGAGTCCAAGGGGTGGGCAGTCAGCCTAAAAGAGAAGGTTCAATAATATATATGCAAAAACATAGCTAATATGTGTTTATTAATTTCCTGAGAGTTTCAAAACATCCGACTTAGAATAAATGTTTGGTGATAATTTTAGTCTGCTGAAGTTTTTTCGAGTACAATCTTTAAAAAACCGCCGATCTTAAAATCTTAAAATTGATCATGCACAATAGCATAGCATAGCATAGCAATTTTCGACCATACATAATCCTGGGGTGGCTGTTGTTGAAACGATGGAAGCGTTAGAAGAGCTGCCTTGGGTGTGGCAGTCTCTTCATCCATCGATCTCTTTGCACAACACCAGGCCAGGTCCTTATGATCAGCAAGGGATGGGAGGGAAGTGTTCATTAGATGTCTACTTAAGAAGATGCTGAGAACTCATGCTATCTTCATAGACATCTGGAGTCGGAAATTGGATGGGATTGGACGGGAGACTGTTCTTGGCGAGAAAGCATATGTATATTAATATGTATATAGGTCGTTGGGACTGACGAAGCTAAGAAATTAATAAACTCCTTTGTTGTCCGCTTTCCTGGACTGGAACGCAAGTGTTTCCTACTTGTGTCAGAGTTTGCCTGTCGGTTGAGAGCACGAACTCTAGGCTTAGCCTTTTATGACTTATGGTTATAACGCCATTACTAGCTTTCTGCATTGGCAGAACTGGGCAATTAGTCTGGAGGGGGCCTGGAGGGGGCCTGCCCGAAGATATTTTTCGTGTATAGGAATATTGAAAAGAGCGATGAAAGTAGAGTAATTGTTTAGGACATCTTATTTTTATTGAAGAATTAGAACAGCTTCAATCGAATAATTACATCTATTCGGCGCCTCGGTGAGTTGAGATGCCTTAAGAGAATCGAATGTGGTGAATATATACCTTATATTATTCCGTGGGGATCGAATGGAGAATTTAGTCACCTTATTCGATTCTCTTGAGGCGTCTTAACTCATCCGAGGTGGAGAATAGACTTGCATAAGCGTTCACAAAAGCGTTCATGAAAATGAAAACGGACCGTGAATTAATTCACGTTTTCATGATTTTTACCCAAAAACGTGAACTAGTTCCCGATTACGTGACTCAGTTCACGGTGTAGTTTTGCTTGTTCTCGAATTCATGACTGCAGTTCACGGATCCGGCAATGGATTTTTTTTCCGTGTGAATCTATATAGAGTCAAGTTTAAACTAAAAATCTTAAAACTACAAAGAACAACATTGAGTCAATGCACATTATAATATATTCTTCAAAATTGTGTCGGCTGATACTGATTTCTTCACAACACCGGAAATTTAAAAGTTATATTAAGCTAAATTTCTAAAGGGAGTTTAAGCAATTTGAAGGAGAATTCCGAGGATAATTTCATCAAAAACCGACTGAGAACTTCACGGCAGTTCGAAAGAAACATCCATGGGTAATTTAAGGTTAAACTTAAGGATTGGATTGACTTTGATAGTATTCCAGGGCATCGAAATTCCATGGAAATTTTTCTAAATTTTTGAAGATATGGATAAAGAATATAAACAACTACAGTATAGGCCAAATTAACAAATGCATCTACCGTTTCGAACTGTATTGAATTTATAAATGTTCATGTACATTCTTCAAAATGGCATCAGAAGGCCATGTTATAAGGTTTGACAAAAATTTAGTTCTTAAATAATTTAAAATTGAAAAGTTACAAGAATGAATTGTTTGGAAAAATAGAAAATAAATGTTTTTAAAACTTTCTAAGATGGTGAATCAGAGATAATTTTGAAAACTGTGTTTCAAAATTTATAAACTCAAGACAGTTTGTCAGGTTACTTCTGAGCTACTTTAGGACATAGGAAATGTCAGATATGACAATTTTTTATGAAAATCTGTAGAAGCTTTTGATTGAAAATCAAATCCTTTAAAGATACTTTAAGAATTAATTTTGACAACTGTTACCAGAAATGTGAAGGGAATTTTGATAAAAATTTCCAAGGAAATATTGAAGAGCATTTTAAAAATATAATCGGAACTCTGTATCTACTAAGTGAATGCAGATGGGAACAAACTGGGAACACACAAGCTGTAACAATTCTTAGAAAAAAAAATTCTACGAGTCCTGCATTGCGGTATTACTTAATTTAAATATTTTAATAAATATTTGTAGAAAAGAATAGATAAATAATAGTTTCAACAGGTTAAAAATATTGTCATCAAAAGTTAGCCTCATGTGCGACAAGATTTCCCCCTATATTAATGAATAACATTTTACAAAAAAAAGTCGAATAAATTACTAAATTTCAAAACTTTGATAAACTTTCTTATAGCCAAATTCAGGAAATTTTAATACATTAAATATCACGAACAATGATTTTGTAGCGTTGTGAGTATGTATTAAGTTTACTTCCTGGAAACGCCGTTCAGAATACTGTCTAGGTTGACAGTGCTGAAGTTTCCTCCAGCAATAACTCTTAAATTACTATATGCATTTCATCAATACTGTGTTGTGAATAGTTCAATTATTACAATACCTTTTGGGGATGACACACAGGCCCATAATGCAGTCTACGTCGACAACTAGTAATACTGAAGCCAACCCCAATAAATATTATGATTACAGAAAGTTAACTGATGGTATATACATATGTGACCCCTTACTTCTAAAACTACAGTTTTGAAAATATTATTGTTAATGAATAAACTCCTAACTCCATATTTTTCTTATTTACATTCGTTAGCTTCGAAACTTCTAATCAATCTGGGGAAAATATACTCTGCTTAATTTTTCGTACAAGAGAAAATAATATTGCGAATTTAAAATGAGCATTTAAACAAAACTCTATTGTAAAATTTAAATTATTGTAAAACCTTCTTGAACAATAAAATTAAAATACGTACATAGAAAAGTGTTTCAAATCTTGTTTTTCAACTTAACAGGGTCTAAATTTTACCGTCGCTATTATTTTAGTTATGAGTCTTGAAGTTTCCATATTAATAGAAATAAAACTAAGAAGGGAATAATTTTTCAAATACCTACTAAGTTAACAAAAAAAGTAAATGGAATTATTAAATCAACTTTTACTAAAAACACCGCGATATACTAGTTTTGTTCACATGTCTACTAGTGCATGCCTAAATATGCCCTCTGCGTTCTAATTTCGATTTTGATCTGGTAAACTCTTGTACCCAGAACGATATCTAGGTTCATAGGCGTAGCCAGGGAGAAGGCAGATGGGGGTGACTGCCTCCCCGACTATGCAATCAAATTTAATTCCTGGCCTTTGGGAAATTACCTCTGAAAAATAACCTCTTGGAAATTATCGCTGGAAAATAGCCTCTGGAAACTGGACTTTGAGAAATAGCATCTGAAAAATACGGGAAAGCAATAAT